>OX596004.2:34532292-34785294 GCA_951394115.2 Drosophila phalerata | reverse complement strand
AGTCATTTAAAACAGTCACTAAACATACACTTTTATTATTTCTGAACCATCTTCTGCGTTCAAACCCAAATAAACCCACTCCTTAGCACCTGTTCGCTCTGTGGAAGAGCTAAGTTCAATATCCTCATAATATAACACGTTCTGGATTTTTTTTTCATAAAAATCCTGTCGTGGATTTAACAAGCCTATGCTAGATATAAGTAGTAAAAAATTGGATAGGAAAACTAAAAGGGGGAGATGGAAAGATATATGAAATTTTAGGAGGTGCTGGTGCAACTAGTGTCAAGAATCGCATAAATGCGTTGACGACTCAAAGTGTGCCATTTAATGGCCACCAAAGGTCACGTTCACACCGACATAATGGCTAAATGGGGCCGCCCGGCTCTGACAATTCAGGTAATGTGGATAATTTGCTGTCAATGATGTGTAACGCCGCCGACAACAACAATGTTGATGATGACGACCCCATGATGATGATGATGAGAGAGAAGAGAGAAAAGAGATGGAGTCAGCTCCTTGTATTTGTTGTCAAACAACACGGCACGCAGCTAATAGCTCCTCTGCTCTGGCCTGCATTTAACGGCAATGGGCGCTACTATAAATAGGCATCAACTAAATGTTAATGTGCTTCCAGCGAGCGGAGAAGAGGAACATATAAGGGTAGAGTAAGGGGAAGTTTTGACAAATCACCCCACAAAATCGGGCAATAACAAGCGATGATCGATGATTTGTTGTTTGTGATTTAAGATGCAACTGCACGACGAGTGAGCAAATCAAAATTTGACAAGGTGTTGATGGTAGTTCCCCAGATCTATAGATCTCTCGATCCCCTTGATCCCTTACATAAATCAGCCGCATAGACATCGATCGACAAGATGTCACGCACTAAACTATAACTGCAATTGTTGATGTTTGGTGTTGGGGTTTTGATTAACTTGCGGCCTGGCAACTAAACAAACAATCGGAGAGGCGTTTTATGGCTTAACGTGACCAACGATCTCAGGAGCGATCAGTCAAAACTAAATAGAAAACATTGTTGTTTCAGACCTTGTGCAATAAAAATGAAAATCTATTTGTTTCCAATACTATTCATGGCATAGTTCTAAAAATAAGCAAAAACCAAAACACAAAAGCGACACATGCAACAATGTGGCACGAATGTATAAGTATGTAGATACGTATGTAGAATGATCCTCCCTGTTAACAACAGTGCAACAGACTTCTAAATTGCCTGAGCTCTACGTCTAGGATAACCCATTGTTTTATGACCCATTTTTGGCCGCGGTAAAAAGATCGTAAAATTCTTCTCAATGATCGTGAGTTAGTGAGAGCGTGAAAAATCCTTTGTATCATTGCGAGTTCATAGATCAGTTTAGTTCATTTCAGTTCAGTACAATTCTCCAACTCCTGGACATATGTGGATTGCATGTGCTCAAAAACTTCAATTGCTTTGTATTCAATGTTTTTATTTCATTCAAATGAGACTCTGCTTTCTACTTGAGACCATCCATCGGATCGTAAAACAGATCATCATCCTAGTCCTGTGTTTTAAATGTATACAACATTATTTTACGACCTTCCACGATATGGCTAAAGACTTTCATTTCTACAAGAAAAAAACGTACAGCAAAAATGGCGCACTTGACTCTGAACTACGTATACCACATACGTAGTCTCTTCTGTTGAAATTGTGAAAAGTCGTAAAAAAAAAAAAAAAATCGAAAGGAAATTGGATTATGTTTCTGATAGCAAAACGACACAGTTCAATAGAGATAAAACAGCTCTCAGACTTATATTTGAAAGATATTTTCTGTCTAGTAAAGTAATTTCAAGTTCAAGTTCCTGCAAAGATTACAGCTATTTTTTTATTTTTATAACTTATTGTTTATCTATTTAACAAACATAATAAAATTCATTGTTTTTAATTTTAAACCTAACTCTAAGCTATGCTTCGGATTAAACTTTCCTGTACATTTTCTTGGAAGAAAGTAATCAGTGTTAAAATTTTTTGCATAAAATTCATTACAATTTCTCAATTTAATCCGTATTATATTAACAACATTTCGATACTAATCTTTAACTAACTCTAACTAAAACTTAAATAAACATTAAAATTACATTGTTTAAAGATCAATAGATCAAGTCTATTTCTATGTTTTACATGCCCAAAATTATATGTAAACTTGCTTAATTTTCATTTGTCGAAATATTTTAGCTATATACATGTTTGTTGAATACTTGAATACTTGAATAATTTGAATACATCCACACGATATGCGGAGACTCCGCCTATCAAAAGAAATTCTACAGTAAATGAGCAGAAGAGCACACTGTGAGCATGAGTGCTGTGAATGTGTGTGTGAGTGTATGTGTGTGTTGAGTGCGAGAGAGTGTGAGTGTGTGTGTGTGTGTGACTGAAGAGAGACGCCCCCTGCTGGAACTGTATTAGCCAATGAGGCATCTGCATTAACCCTGCAACGATCATATTTGAAGATCGGAGAAGGAAACTTAAAATCTCTATTCCTTTGAATGATATGGTATAAATTTAATTGTAATATATTATCTTTATTCAAAATATTCTTAATATTACTAGTAAATTGTATTTACAATTGCATATAGTAATCCTTAATTTTAGATAACCTTCTTATCCTCTCAAAGCTATTCCCTCCACATTCTATGCCAGACCACAAAATTTACATACTCTCATCGAAGTAATTCTGTGTGTGGGAGTATGATCTGTATTGGTGTATATTTATAGTACATTGTGCTCTCCCCACACACACACACACACATGCACATGTACACAGAGCACTTGGAAGTGCCTCTTACCGACACAGCCAACCCACAAATCCATATCCATTTATTTGTCGATCGGATCTTTTCGAAGACGCAACAAATCGTGGCGCGCGGAAGAAGTACTTCCCTTATATACGAAAATACGGCTAGAGATCTAATAAGATATAATTCTGATCACAGTTAAATAAAATAATTAAAGATTTGAGTGCAGTGTTGTGTTAGTTTCTTCAACACAAGGAATACGATCAAATTTCCTAAATCATAAAACCAAAGTTTTATATAAAAAACGTGCTAATTTTATCCAAATAAATTATTGAAATTAAAAGCATATTTAAATAAATATAAGGATGCTACCCACATCTTGTTATACGAGTGCAACGGCTCTACCGGATAATGATCAACTGGTCAACACCCTGTTGGCCTGTCCGGAATATTTGCGAGCTAGTAATCCGTTGGCAGCCGGTGCCGTCGGAGCTATGAGCATGGATGGATTGGCCTGCAATGGATTTTCACCGGCATTCTATTACCAGGGCATGGATAACTTTCTCTCGCTGCACAACAATATCTGGAATTTGCCCCTTTCATTTTTGCATAATACCCATCGACCTGAGAAGCCGCCTTTCTCCTATATAGCTCTGATCGCTATGGCTATAAGTAGTGCTCCCAACCAGAGGCTTACACTCAGCGGCATTTACAAATTTATAATGGACAAGTAAGTTAATAAAATAAATAATAATAATAAAATAAAGTCAAAATTATATTATTAAATATAGATATATTTATAGATCTTACAGATATTTAACTATTTCAAAACCTTGACCTTAACCATACTACGAAAGACAAAATGTTAATCGAAAGAAAAGTTACAAAATCTAAAAGAATATGACAAGATCTGAAAGATTATTAAACTATAACGCTTATACTCGTATGTATTAAGTTACATTTGATTCCAAAATAACTATAAAATAAAAATCAATTTTGAAATGACAAAGAGTTAGAAATTACTAATCCTGAATCTAGATATTTCGAGATAAAAATAAAAATTTTAATAAAGAGCGAAACTCAAAATCTTTTCAAATTAAAAACAATTTTTATAACGGAAGTACAGTAAATATTAAGAATGTAAAACTTAAATAGATTATTAACCAACATAGGTAGATAGACATATTTTAATAAAAAATGGAAGAAAAAAAAGCAGATGAATAAGGAATTACTAATACTATATACTAGAAAGAGGAAATACTTAGAGATGTGAACTATATTTAATTTTCCTAGATTAACTATGCCATAAAAATAATATAGATTCTTTCAGTAGTTAAAATTTTGAAGTTATTAGATCTTAGCAAGACATCTAATTAAAAATGTAATATTTAGTTTTAACTGAAAAATAAAAGATTTACATACTCAAAATTTTCAATAAAAATATTCCTTAAACAGATGAGCTCAACCGAAAAATGTAGGATTGCTTGATATATTTTAGAACATATTGTTTATTAGAGCTGACAAGTCATAATCCACAAAAAATAATGTTAACTCATATATAATATTTAACTTCCCATTGTTTACGATGCAATGATATTTTATTAAAACAAATTAAAATCCCACACATAAATAATTATAAATGTCGGAAAAATTTTGACTGCTGTCTCGTATTTTTGGCACATTTCCATGGGTGGATAAACCCAATGAAAATATCTCTATATGGCTCCTTATAAACCTGACAATACTATAATATATTGTAATTCTACAACTTTCTTTCGATCGATTTCTGATTTTAGATTTCCCTACTATCGTGAGAACAAGCAAGGCTGGCAAAATTCCATCAGACACAATCTATCGCTGAACGATTGCTTTGTGAAGGTGCCGCGGGATAAGAACACCATTGATGATAACGACAGTGCCGGGAAGGGCAGTTACTGGATGTTGGATGCCTCCGCGACGGATATGTTCGAGCAGGGCAACTACCGACGGCGTCGAACCCGGCGGAGGCACTGCGCCAACGCCAGTCGATTTGAACGGGATGCGGGTTCACGGGTATGTAGTGAATCACCAAAGATACGTATAAACAATATAAATTATTGGTGAGCATATTTTCACATAGGATGCGAATGCGAGCAATGATGGAGAGGTCAGATCACCAAACGATTCTCTGCCCGACTTTGATATATTCTGCAATGATAGTGCAGCTGCAACCAGACCCAATTATTCGGATCGCATTACGGAGCTGCATCGACAGTATTTGTCGGTCTCCTTTGGCTTTAACAATCTCTTTAACAATACGCAACGTTTGTCCAGTGGCAGCGATGTCAAAGATGCCACAGCCTTTAACTCCGCGGACAGTCCATGCTCCAGTCGAACGGCTCAAAGTGTTACGGATAGCGCCCATCATGAAGATTTACATTCCCCGAGCGCCTTTACTCCGCCACTTTCACGTCGGGAGACGGCGTTCGATACATTTAAAGGGTTTCAGGAATTACTGGGCGGTGACACGCCCACAGTGCCTGCTGCAAGCAATAAATCAAAGACAACAACCCTATTTACAATTGAGAACATAATTGGCAAACAGTAGTTCCAGAAATTATAAGAATTTCATATATATATAACATTAAATTGATTGTTAATACATATTAATATTGTTTGTTTTACTATTTGAGAACCCCATAAACAGAACACTATGAATTGGCTGTTTTTGGATTTTAACGGTGTTTTTATTATTCTCGAGTAGAAAAGTACTTCTCAATTATCCCATCTTATTGAGAGCGCAGAACGGCGGAGGCGCGACGGAGAGCAGCCTATAAACAAATTGAAGTATTTGGTTATAATCTATCTTAAAATCAATATACAATTAAAACTAATATAACAGTGTCAGCTGAGTAGTTTCTTCAGAATCTTTCAGAGATCTTGGTAGTATTTAAATAGATATCATCAGGTCAGTATAAGTAATACAATCAAATTAGCATGTTTACCTGCAAGTAAATAGAAATGATTATAAATTAATAAGTTGATCATTAGAGAAGTATATATGGTAAATTGTAAATGCAATCAGAGGATTTTATCAACAAGACAGTTCTGCGATCTTGGTGTAGTAGTAATAATAGATATCATCATAGGAAATAGTTAACAAGATTGAAGATTTGGAGCGTATTTTGTACCTGTGTCAGATCCTTGCGGTACTTGGAGCCAATCAGCAGGTTCTTCAGTTTCTTCAGGGAGCGACGAGGACCAGCCTTGAAGTTAACACGCACGGTGTTCTTGGCGGGACGCTGGCCATATTTGCCCTTCTTGAGGACAGCGGTGAATCCCTTCTTATCGGCAGCGGGCACAACACCAACGGTCTTCTTGTGCACAACTCCGCTGTAGCGATAAGAGCTGACATTGGTCAGATTGTTGGGCTCCTAAATGATACAAATATATTAATAATATTTCTAGAATTTGAATCGACTCAATACGTTGTTCAATATTGTCAGATTAAGGTTACTATCATGTTGTATTCAAATATCATTGTGAAAGTATAAAGTTGGAAACATCATTGAACAATTAATTGAATAGATCGAGTTGAAGGGATTTGTTGGGGAAGACTCACTGTGCTGAAGGGTTTCTTAACATCACGCTTCTTCAACAAGAAAGCGTTGTTGTTGCGAATGATCAACCAATTGAGGTGTGAAGAGGTTGCCATCGTACGTCTGCAAAATAATAAACGTTTGATTAGTAAAAATCATATTTAAAACAGGCAAAGTTGTTTGTATTGAATACTAAATTCAGTCTTGGGTGATGAATATAGTCTTCAAGAACTCTTCTGCCAAAATCATTCATCATGCTAGCCAATTTTACAGACTCTTGAAATTTAGCTGATGCTTACCTTTAATTTAGTAAATAAATGATGAAGACGCAACATGAAAAAGATAAAAGAAACAAAGTTAGTCAACAAATTACAATAGTATATAAAAATGCATATTTTTTTTTAAATGTTCAGTCTTGGGTGATGAATATAGTCTTCAAGAACTCTTCTGCCAAAATCATTCATCATTAAAGACTTTCAATTCACAATATTCCACATGTGCTCACCTTTATTGTGAATCAGCCACATAAAACGAAGAAGCAGCAACAGCATATGAAATAGAAAATGAAATAAAGCCAATTAAATAGTGTGATATGAAAATCAAACTGAGATTATATATATATCTAAATCAGTCTTGGGTGATGAATATAGTCTTCAAGAACTCTTCTGCCAAAATCATTCATCATGGAATTTGAGAGTCGCCGCCAACGTGCACGTGTGTGTGCGTGTGTAAGGTTAGCACACACAATTTTTTACCTCCAATATATTTCATATTTACGGCCATGACAGAGTCAAACACTTTATGCCCATATGTCAGTTAATAAATGTGGTATGTTTTTGTGCCGTTGGCAGCACTCAGTTAGCTATAACTTATCTAAATAAAGACAAAACGTAAAATGCCCACCTTTTCTCGTTGAAAGACAAGCAGGAAAGAAATATGGCAGCCGATGAGAAACGCAAAGTTGGCTGCGATTAAGCGCGCAGTGTTGCTTCATTTAACAATCGATAGTATCGAAGTACCACTGTCATGTGTTCAATGTATCGATACTATACATTCATTTAAAAATGGCGCACAAATTAAATTTAATTTCAACAATTGTTTGTTAGCCAATAAAATTATAACTGGTTAGACTATTTTAATTTTAAATTAAGTCAACAATTTTAATCACTGATTGGTCTAAATTTCATATAAAAACGTTCGAAGCTAGACGTAAGTATTTAAAAATTCGAGTAGAAATCAAATCTAGCTACAAATCTGGAGAAAATATCAAAACTTCGACTTTTCTTGCGATGAGAAAATTGTGGTATACTGCAAAGTCGCAATCGATAGTGGATAACAAAACCGGGCATGCGATTTATCGATAGTTTCGCAGCTCTACTTGTCAGACACATTTCCGAGGCTCTATTCGCAAAAAGTTAAATTACAGTTAAATTAAAGTACGTAATTGTATTAAAACGTTTCAGAAAGTTTTTGTTTTAGGCTGTGGTTTCTTTTTATCGTCGTATGTCCATCCAGAATTTAAACACTCGTGGTAAGTAATAAGCATGCTTTTTATTTTCACTCTATACACTTGCACGTCGTAATTCACACACATGTACATTTGTATGTATGTGTGTATGTATATAAAATGGCTGCTAGTCTAGTCATCATTGTAATACATACATAAATACAAACATAGTACATATGTAAATAGTCGGTATATGATGACATGGACATGCAGCAGGGTTGTGATTACTAGATTTATTTGATTTTAATCATTTTATGCATTTTTCAGACCCCTTTGCTGATGCAATCAAGGGCAATGATGATGATATTCAAGACGGACTCGTGCACATAAGAATCCAGCAGAGGAACGGTCGCAAGACATTGACCACTGTTCAGGGCTTATCCGCAGAATATGACTTGAAGAAAATAGTCCGCTCCTGTAAAAAGGTAAATAGTCGAAGCAAACACAAACACTCACACATACATATGTATGTACATATGTAAATGAGAGTTAGTCATGTTTATTGATCGCTTTCGCTTTAGGAATTTGCTTGCAATGGGACGGTAATTGAGCATCCAGAGTATGGTGAAGTTCTTCAACTCCAAGGCGATCAACGTGAAAACATCTGCCAATGGTTGACTAAAGTCGGATTAGCGAAGCCTGATCAATTGAAAGTTCACGGCTTCTGAACTGATGCTGATGCCAAGGAACAAACAACAAAAGTGTGGATTTTCATACAACTCTTACATATATATACATACACAAACACACAAATATATATACCAAACTTGCTAAAGTTATTTGTTCCAATTACAAACTACAAACTCTTCTCTTGATAACAACAAACATTTATATAAAGACAAAGCAATAGACCATTATTAACAGCGAACAATGTTAATCTTACAAGTTAAATAAAATTAAATGTTCATTTTAATTAAGTAGCTCTGCGTATAATATTATATTGCTTATATCTCATTTTATTTTATTACTTTCCAACATCATTTACGGCTTTAAATTAAAACCGATTTCTGACATTGATAGTTTTTCTAACATTGATATCAACAACAATGGCAAGGTCGCATCAGCGATAGTCCGCCGCCATTTTGATGACGTATTTTAAATAAGTTATCGAATTTTTCTTGAAGATCAAAACTATAAACAAAAATGTATATATTTTTGTGATTTGTTTTTTTAACAATTAAAATTATGTATATATTGTTACAATTTATTTATTTATTTTATTGATCATTTCCAATATTTATCGATTACAACAGATAATAGTCTGGTCACACAAATAATAAATTCATAAGTGTATATTGCTCAAAGTACAATAAATGGATAAGTAAAACGGTATAAAGTTAAAAATTTAATAAAAACAATTCAAAAAAAAAATGGGCTTGCGAATATTTCAAGTATTTAGTTTGAATTATCAGTTTGGCCGATAAATCAACATGTGCAACCATTCCTAGCTGCCATCGTCTATCGCCCAACCACCACAATCACACATTGTGATTTTGACGACAGCAGTAAAATAGAATTTCATAAATCACAATTAAATTTTTATTAATCATTAGTTTCACAAATTAGGTTGTATAATTCATTAGTTTGTTAAAAAGCGTTCGACTCTGTGTACGTGTATCAAGCGGAACGATTGGTGTTTCGTTCAGCAATCGCAACGATTCCCTGGTCAGAACACACATAACAAGTGGTTTTCAATTTATCCGTCGACGGTGTATGAAAAGTGCTGCAACCAAAAAAAAAATTGTTGAAGATTTATTTGAAAACGAGATTATTTTTCGAGTGGTAAGTACATATTTAATGTGTCAGTGTTTTGCTCAAGTGCATTTTATTATTGCTGAAATTTAAATGTGAAGCGTGTGCATTTTGTTTAATTAAGAGAATAGAAAAAGATTAGGTTCTCAGGTTCCGTTTCCAAACGTTCCAAAATGTAGCGCCACGAAATTACGTGGGCTTTGCAACAGCAATCGCATTCAAAATAGTTATTAATTAAGAAAAGTGCCTGGCAATTGTCATTCAATTCAATATTCAAAAAGCGTGCGCGTGTTCTTGTCGTGGTTTTTGGCTTCGCCTTCTTTTCTCCTCCTTTTCGTTCGTCTTCAGTTGATGATTTTTGCGTGTTTTGCGCCGCATGCAACACTGCAAGCGATAGTATATCGAAACGTTTGACAAAAGGAACGGGCGAAAGTTTTTCTATAACGATGAGACGTCAAATTTTTGGCTTTATAAAAAAATTTTCGTGTGACGAGTTCGTTGTCGAAAACAACAATTAAATATTGTTTAAAACATTTAACAACGATTTAAGTATTTGTTGTGAGCAACTTTTGCGGGTGCGGCGCTGCAAGTTGATCGTGAAAAAAACAAAAAGAAATAGAAAAAAAAATCAATTGCTGATTCTCTGTGCTCGGGCCAATTTCAATTTTTATTTTCTGCGTATATTTGTGTGCAAAAAGAAACAGAAGGCAAGGCAGAGACGAAGAAGAAAAGCGAAAATAGCCACGGAAAAAGAAAACTAAATGAGAACAAAAATTAAGTCATTGAAGCCACAGACACGGAAAAATAGACGACAAACGTCGAAGTTCGAAGAAAATGAGGCACGAGCCGAGATGAGAATCAAAAGAGACAGAAACAGTGACTAGTGCAGCAGCAGCAGCGACAGCAGCAGAGCAACGACTGAGCAGTAGCAACCGCAGCAGCAGTATAAATAAATAAATAAATAATACGTAGCAAAGGAAGCATCAGTGTTGCAGATTAGTGTGTGCTACTCGCATTATAATCAAGTTTCATGCAATAATTTATATATATATATATATATATATACATATAGCAAGTGAAAATCAAAATTTCCAATTAAAAGTCTCAACTGGGTGGCAGCAGCGCAGCAGCAGCAGCCGCCGCCGCAACAAGGCAGCGTGTGTGTGTGTGTGGTGTGTGTGTGTGTGCGTGCGTGCGTGTGTGTGTGAGTGAGCGAGTGCAAGCTTGTGTGCGTGTGTGTGTGGTGTGCGCTGTGTCTGTGTGTGTGTGCAAGTTTTTGGGGGCTGTCGGGTTGAAAGAGGAGTAGAGTAAAAAGAAGAAGAGCCGAGTTGTGTCTTTAAGTGTCTCTGTGTGTGTGTGTGTGTGTGTGTGTGTACGTACGGAATTCTTGACAATTCCCCAACATACGTTACCATGGAATATTACCTAGGTTAGTAGCAAATTCAATTCTCAATTTGTAAATCAAACAAAAATAATATGCGGGGCACATACATACATAACTTATAACATATACAAATGCAAATGGAAAAACAATGCCCCCGCACTTACGCATACTCACATGCATATGTACATGCATTGCAAGTATATAAGAACACACACATACACACAACATACATAACGTACATACTCTCATATATAGTGTATATATGCTTTGCCTGCATTACTTTAAGGTGAGGCCAAAACGCAAAGTTTTTTCCTTTTCTTTTTTCTTTTTCTATTTTGCTGCAGCAGCTCCCCTCTGCTGCCCCGCCCCTTTCCCTTTTGGTCGTCGGTCCGTTTGTGGTTATGTTTAGGATCAAATTAGCTGGCGGCGACTGTTCATTTGTTTGTTTGTGCAATATTTGCAATTTATAGGAAAAAAAAGGCATCGTCGTCTCGCCAGCAATATAATTCCTATTGAATTTTCAGTGGAGCCTCTAGCTCCAATTACAACGGCTAGTTGTATACCCTGTAAGCATAGAATTAACTCAAGCGGGTATTGTGGAGACAACAATTAAAATTAAAATTTTAATATGAGAATAGAGATTTGAATAATATGAATATTTAAAATAGATAGATCAGAAGCGTAATATTAATATTACAATAGAATTATTAATTTATTTCTTATTATTCATTGTCGGATTTGCATAGTACCCATAGTACAAGATTCAAATAAATTTTTTTACATTAGAAAGCCTAGATGTCAGAGACTATAAGAGTTAAAACGATTATATTTAGAAAAAAATTATAGTTTTAGAATTTGGACACACCCTCTATCCATTTGTTTTTTTCTTTTCGTAATATTGTATATTTTTATGCTTTAATTTTTGATTTGTTTTTATTGGTTTATATCTCAAAAATTACAAAACTTAAAGATTTCTTAAAATCCTATCAAAAATTAACATATTTCACCAGAAATCGAATTTTGTGATTGGTGCTATAGCGGATAGAAGCTTTACCAGCGATCCAGGCGACGGGAGTTCGAATCCCGGAATAGATCTCTTTTTTTTGTTTTTTAATTATTATATTTTTTATTTATTTATAAATAATGTGTAAATGTAAATAATGTTTATTTAATTTATTTCATCAATTGCTTCTAAGTACTGGTCATCTCATAGCCGTTCATTTCGACTATAGCGATTCTGATTACGTCTTGTGATTACGCATTTATTTGTATTATAATTGTGTTTGCTTTCTCATGACTTTTGCAGGAGGTTACGTCTATATGAATGGAGATGCAGTCAAGATTCAGCCGCCTGTTTATACCAATGTTCCTGTTGAAACGGCAATGTTAGCCACCAATTTGTTTGGCACGACAACCCAAATTGCAGCTCCTCCAACCGCAGCCACTCATATACCGTTGATCACAGCAGCAGCAGCCGCTGCCGCAGCAGGAGCAACAACAACAACAGCAGCAGCAGCGCCTCCAACAGCACAACCCGCACAGCATACACAACAACAACAGCAGCAACAACAACAACAACAGCATCCACATCAGCAGCATCCACAGCAACAACAACAGCTCATCTCGCATACGCACGCTTCGCACGCTCACGCTGTGGCAGTTGCCGCCGCCGCAGCCGCCGCACAGCAACAACAGCAACAACAACAACAGCAGCAGCAGCAACAACAACAACAACAATCAACACAGACTATACAAACGGTGCAAGCGGTAACGTCGTCAACGGGACAAGTGCATCTACAGGCGCATCCACATCCGCATCCAGGACAACAACAACAGCATTTGCAGTACGGACATCCGGTGGCGACGCCACTTGCTCTGCCGTTGCCACTGCCGCTGCCGTCCACTGGCGACGCAATCGACAATACGGAATACGCCATCATGAATGGAGCCATTGCTCAGACTCAGGATGGCAACCTCGTTTGCTACACTACAGAGGCCCTTGTACCTGGTGTTAACACTACGAATTTAGTTGCCCTCGAGCAGCAGCCGCAATCGCTGCCGGAGCTTGTGGCACAGCAACAGCAGCAACAACAACAGCAACTGGCGGCTGACGAATGCGGTATGCCATTGGATAAGCTAAAGCAAATGCTGGCCACCCAGCTTGATTATTACTTTTGCAGGTAATGTAGAGATACTGCTTTAAATGTATTACATATATCTATAATTACATTATGTTCTTACAGAGAGAATCTGGCAACCGATACTTATCTGGTGTCCCAAATGGACAGCGATCAATATGTGCTCATAAAGACAGTGGCCAATTTTAATCTTGTTAAGAAACTAACCAAGGACATCAATTTGATAACCGAGGTGCTGCGCGAATCGCCCAACGTTCAGGTCGATGACGAGGGATTGCGCGTGCGCCCCAACCACAAACGTTGCATCATCATATTGCGAGAAATATCCGACAACACGCCACTCGATGACGTCAAGGTAACCATCACCACCACCACCACCACCGACTTACCCAGAAAAACGAAACAATCAAATCAAAATCAAACACGAGAACGCTTAAAACAATTAATTCGAACAATTATTGAAATGACGATCACGTATTACTAAATAGTATAATTAACTCTTTACCCAAAGACTCTAAAGGGCTTATAACTTTGTTGTAGTGTATGTAACAGACAGATGAGGCCATTTATAATATCAAGTAGTATATCAAAAGCCATGTCTGCATGTCCGTAATAACAAATAGATAGAACTACAAAATTTAAATATTCTTTAAAAATCTTTTATCATTTGTAAAAAGCAATCATATTTTTGTAACTAAATGCTTGCTGAACGTGTCCTGAAAATTTCATTAAGATCGAATAATACGTTCGGGAAAAATACAATAGAATTCATGTACTGTATGTGTGGGCAAAAACGTAGATACTGTATCTAAAAGTCTGTATAAAGTCTATTTAAACTTAATCTCATGTATAATCATTATACTTTTTCTCCTCTCCAGGCGCTGTTCAGCAGCGAAAACTGCCCGCGTCCCATTTCATGCGAGTTTGCGGCCAACAATTCGTGGTACATCACCTTTGAGTCGGATGAGGATGCGCAGAAGGCTTTCAAGTATTTGCGCGAGGAGGTTAAAGAGTTTCAGGGGAAACCCATAATGGCACGCATTAAGCCCAAGTCGTTTATCAATAGAATAGCTGCAGTACCAAATATTAAAAACGGTTATCGTCTCAATTCACCGCCAACTGCCACAGTTTATGATCCCGCTGCTGCTGCTGCAGCCGGTGTAGCGGCAACAGCTGCTGCTGCCGTTAACTACAATCCGGCGCAACAGCGTTTTGTCTATGCCGGAAATGGTGCGGCCATAGCGGCACCTCCAGTCCCCTACAGTGGACAATTAGTGATTGTAAGTTAATTGTGAGATTAACTGAACTATTTACAAATTACTCATACTTCTCTTTCTCGATAGCCCTTTCAGCAGCAACAATATTACACTGGTTTAATGGCTGCACCTTGGCAGGCAGCTCCTGTGGCAACTGGAGCGCATGGACAGAATTTTTATGAGATTGGTGGCAACATATTTGCTACGAATGGTTTGGCACCACAAGCTGTGGCTGCCAATTTTACGACTGCACCACCACCCACCGCACAAATTGTAACCAATAAGCCGCAGGGCGGCGGCGGCGGTGGACGCTACAATAGCAACCATCGCGGCAATCCCAATAATTTGGGTAGCACGGGACCACGTGGTGAACCGCGCAATAAACCGCCAAGAAATGCGCAGCAACAACAGACGCCATCGCATATACCCGGTGGTAATATAATCATGTCCGCAGCGTTGCGTTGTGTCGTGCCAGCAACAATTGTAGATCCAATGCAACAACAACAACAGCAGCAGCAGGCACAGCAGCAACATCAGCAGCTGCAGCAGCAACAACAACAACAGCAGCAGCAGCAGCAGCAACAACAACAACAACAACCAGCGAGCTCCAGTCACAGTGGTCAGCAGGTGCAACAACAGCAGCAACAACCACAACAACAGCAGCAGCAACAGCAGCAGCAGCAGCAGTCACAACAAATGGTGGCAACGGGTAATTCAGCTGGCTCAGCACGTTATGCCATCAAGAGCAACTGGAAAGGTGGTATGCAAAAGAATCTGGACAAAGGCTATAGTGCACATCATCATTACAGCACACAGGTGCAAACGCTGACCAGCAGTCATGGTCATCATCAGCCACAGCAACAACAACAACAGACGCACTATCAATTGCCTTCCTCCAGTGCCGCCAGCACAACTCATGCAACCTATGCCAGCAGCAGCACTGCAACACTGTCACTGACACCCCAACCACAACAACAACAACAGCAGCAGCAGCAGCAACAACATCATCATTTGGTGGTGCATGCCCAGCCTGTGGAGCTGCAGGAGACAGCTGCTGCTGGCAGCGATAATAATGTGAGTGTGGAGCATGCGAGCAGCTCGCACAGCTCACACAGCATGCAACAAAGTCGCAGCAACATATCGGCCAGCTCCTCATCCTCGCTGGCCACCTCCATTGGTGGTGGCAAGGAACCACAGCCATTGCATTGGCAGGCTCGTCCACGTCGTCGCCGACGTGATGACGATGGCGGTGGCATTAATTACTCACCTGGCGGTCGTGTTAATGTAAGTGCATCTGGAATTGTTCTGGACAACAACAACTATCAATTTACTCACATATTATACTCTGATTGTCTGCAGATCTATGGTGGTTCGCCACAACAGATGTTGTCCTCATCATCCGCATCGTCCACTGGCAACGTGCAATCTGCTGGCGGCACAACGCATCGCGAGAGTCACTATAGCAGTCATGATGCAGCTTCAACTCCAGCGCCGCCACAGCATCGTGGCAATTACAAGGGCAACAACTATAATCCCAATTATCATGCCCAACAGCATGCGGCGTCTATGCATCATCATCACCACCAGAATCACAGTCACAGCACGCTGCCATCGTCCCAGCAACAACAGCAGCAGCAGCAGCAACATCATATGCCTGCTGCCCAGCAGAGTTCGGGACATCCGTATCACCATCATCATCATCATCACAACTCCATTGGCAGCAATGTGGGCAACAGCGGCGGACTTGGCGTCAGTGGCAGCAGCAATAATTCTAGCGGTGGCAGCAACAACAACACCAATAGCAGCAGCAGCAACAACAACAACAACATGTCCAGCAGCATTAGCAGCAGCGCTGGTGCAGGAGGAGGAGGTGGTGGCGGTGGTGTTGGTGGCAACAGCAGCAGTAGCAATGAGCGTAATTTGCATCATGGCGGTGGCATGGGCTATCAAGGTCACAGCTCACACCAGCAACAGTTGCAGCAGCAACACCATCAGCAGCAGCAACAACCAGCTGCTCCTGTGCAACCACCGCAATTTGACTTAGAGGCATCTGCCTTTCCACCATTGCCAGCAACATCAGGTCCGTCACATGCTCCACATCATCCCAGCAACGCTTCTATACACAGCGCCAACAGCAACACCTCAACGGCAGCCGGCTTAAGCCACAAGCAGGCGGCAAATCATCAAACTCAGGCTCATCATCAGGGGCACAGCTCTGTGGCTGTTGTGGAAAGCAGTAACAGTGTTGCTGGCGAGGAGTCGCGTTCAAGCAATCATCAGCATGCCGAAGGCAATGCGCACAGTTCCTCAAACACCACCACCACCCCCAGCACCACCGCTTCCACAGCTGCTGCCACAGGCGGCAATTGGGCAGAGAATCGTCTGTCGGATGTGGTGCGCACGGGCGGCAAAGGCAAAGCCCGCAAGGATGCCAATGCAGCTGCTGCACACGGCCACAACAATAGGCAACATCATCAGCAGCAACAACAGCAGCATTTGCCGCAGCAACAACAACAACACTATCAACAACAACAGCAGCAGCGAAATCTGGCCATTAGTCCCACGCCGGCCACAATGGTAGTAATGGTGCCCACTGAGGAGACGCCACGCCCATTGGGCAACAATACTAAAAACTTTACTAAGCAGAGCTCTAGTAATAACCCGATCCATGTGATAAAGTGTGTAACACCAAATATCAATGCCAGCAACAAGTTGAGCAACAACAATGCGACGACGTCAGCAACAACAGCAGCAGCAACAGGAGCAACAACAACAACAGCTGGCGATGATTCAACAGCAGCTGTTGGCGGTGCTGCCCAGCAGCTGGATAAATCAAACAAGACTGAGGATGAAATGCATCCAAAGCAGCAGCAGCGCCAAGTCGAGCTGCCGCAGCAGATGACAAATGAGTATGGGCGCGGTAATATGGGCGTGACCGCAGCAGCATCTGCTGGTGCACTGCCAAGCACGGGCGCTGGCGCCTGCAGCGCGGCAACAACCAACACAACAGCAGCAGCAACAACAACGTCAACGTTAACCAGCGGCCTCAACGAGCTAAGTCTGAGCCAAAGTCATGGCCAGGGACAGCACAAGAAGCCATCACTGGTTGGCGTGCAACATGCCAAAAAGGAGCTCAACAGCGCCGGCAAAGATGTCAGCAAACACAAAAGCGTGGCCACATCCACATCCACAAACACCGCCAGCAGCAGCAGCAGCGCCACCTCAAACTCTGTATCCACGGAGAACATTGCCGCCGCAACGGCCAGCAAACTGAGCTATGCCCAGGTGGCGCAGCATCACAAAACCTCCGCCGAGAGCAAAGACGGCACTCTATCGCCAACTGGCAGTCACAGCCACAAACTGGAGCTTGTCTTTGGCGATACATCGTCGGCGTCATCGTCGACAGTCGACAAAATAGCACTGACAGTTACAACTGATAAGCGACTGGGGGCGGGCACAAGTGCAGGTGCAGGTGCAACGCTGGCTGGCAAAGCTGCCAGCGGCACACAGACAACAATGAACGCCAATCAGTCGAGCGGTAATCAGGCTGCCAGCGCCAAGGACAAGGGTGTGTAAATTCGAGTAGATAATAACTACGATAAAACTCGTGACTATAGAGGGGTTCATTTATTTAAGACTTGTGCTCAGTTATGTAACAGACAGTACAACGCATGGCAAGCCGTATAAATTTATATATATATTCTTGATCAGCATCAACTGTCAACTATCTGTCTGTAATGACAACTAGATTTTTGCGACTTCAAGAGCTAGAGCAACCAAGTTTGGCACAGAGTCTTCTCTGAACCTTTACTTTTCACCCCGCAATTCAATAAAATATGTCTAGTAATTTTATTCTTTAGTTAACCTTTAATTTATTTTGATTTACTTAGATTGAAGTGAATTTTTAGGCTTAAAATTCATAGATACAGTTGATATAAATTTAAATTGAGTATTTATTCTCTGAACCTTTTCTTTTTTTCGTTACTTTAGACTTTTACTTAATAATCTTAAATTTAATTTAATTTTTGGGCTACAATTCATAGATACAATTTATATATATTTAATTTCTTTCTAATTATGTATATTTTATTTATATTACTTACTAATTAATTGATTTTCTTCGCTTACAGACGCTGGTCAGCGGGAATCGCGTCCAAATGCTGCCATGATTGCCGGCAACTCGCGTCATCAAAGCAAGGAGAAACCATCGCAACAACAGCATTATGGATCATCCGCTGATCACAATAATACGAACACGAATGCCAATCAGGGTGGCCAATCGGGTGGTGGTCGCAAATCGAGAGCAAACAACTCTTAAAAGCAAAGCAGGTCGCCAAATCCGCGACAAATGTGAAATATACTACTTTGCTAGGGTTGCACACACCCACACACACACACAAGAAGAGAGGTGCAACAACACAGCAACCACAACACCCACGCACTCTTCAGTCAACCCTCGGCCCAGACCCGCCCCCGCCCTACATCCACTGTACATAAATTCCATGTGTAAATACAAGCGAAAGCCGATTTTTTGTTATATATCTATAAGCGCTATATAGATATTTACAAGCTAACCAAGGAGGCATATATAAGGTGAGCCTATAGATACTTTATCTATGAATATCTTCTGATAACTAGTGCAAATTTCTTTCATTATAGTTGTCGTCGCACTGCAGCAGTTAAAGAGACGAAGCAGCTTGGACCAGTTATCATATAATATAATAAATAGTAGGCGAAAGGAATAATGGTGCATAACATTAATACACAACAACTATATACAAGCATATATACATATGTATATGTATCTGTATAATCAGTTAATCTACACACACACACTGAAACACACACCACACATACACACACAGTTACATACATACTTATGTAGTTTATTGCAACATTTGAGAGAAGAATGAAAGGAAATGATATGCCCAAGTTAAGTTTACGATTACAATTAATCTAATCTCTGAAGTTAGCCAAGTTGCAATCAATTGCAAATGTTGTTAACACAAACAGCAACGACAACAACAACAACAAAAAGATAAACAATAGCATTACTCATTACTTATTACTCATTGCTAAATGCGTATCATGAAATATGAAGCTCATGAAAACATTGTTGATTAACTATTTTAATTTTCATTTGCTTATTTGCTAAAAACCTACAAAAAAAAAAACAAAAAACATTATAGCCAAAACACACACACTTACACACAGAGTGTATAGTTTAGTATACAAAAAGTATATATATATATATAAACTATATACGCTAGTCCCAAACATTTATATTGTTTATAACATTTGATAGTAGGCGACCATTGAAGTCTTTCGTTTTAGTTGATTTAGACATTTTTTTTTTAATGGGATTCTTGTACTTAGTTCACGTCATAAGGGATCCTTTACAATATGACCACAGACTGGCACACCTTCTCACACACACAACCATTCACACACACACACACACTCACACACTAATTTTATATTTATATGTATATGGAAATACTTGCATACATTTTCAAATTGCATTTCTTCAGCATATACAAAAAACAAAGCAATTTTCTCAGTTTGATGGTTTCACATATTTTAACAACAAACAAACAAACAAAAACAACAACTACTACTACAACAGCAACAAAAAGAACAAACAAACAAGTTAAATGCATTGCTATAATAACTTAAACTTTATAACGCGTAGACAACAACAACTAACTAACTATCTAATGTTAAAGAAACAATTAAACATATATATATATATATATTTCTGTACATACGACAACGACAAACACACATATACACTACAAAAAAAAGGTGCCATAAACTAAATACACACACACAATAAAAATCTATGAGGTTTAGGACAACACAAATAGGCATTTAAAATTATATATTATATATAACACATATATATAATCTCTATCAACATTATAATCTTACAAATTTGATTTCTCTCTTTGGTTGTCCTATAAACAAAACGAAACAGAAAAAAAAACACTGTATTGTATTTAATTCATTTTTTTTTCAAACATGTTTCTGGTTTTACTTATTTTTTTTTTTTGGTGTTTTGCTTAATTTGCATTATGATTTTGTGCGCACAACTTTTCGATTTTCGATTGAAGTTCAAGTGTATAAGCATGTAAATTAAACTTAAGGCATTAACAAATTGGCAGTAAAAAGAATAGATGAAAAAAATAATCAATAAATATATATATATGAATATAGACTAAGCGCATACGATATACATAAACTATATAGATAAACATAATGCTAAAGCTATAGCTATGCTAGTGTTAAGTGATATGTTTAGGACTATCCATATACATATATATAGAGTACATACTACAGGCGAGAGAGAGAGAGAGAGAGAAGAGATATTCACATTTGCAACATGCAACGTGCAACTTGCAACATATGTTTTTTGATGTTTCACGAAAAGAAACGTACGTCTCCGCCCTTTCACTTCCAATCAAGTAACCAATCAATCAATCAATCAACCAATAACAACACAAAAAGAAAACAAAAACAATTTGCTTTTGTTTAAATATTCTCATTTATTTTGTTTATATACATATATATATTTTTTTTAAACAATTAACGAACAATTTAGCCAGGCTAGAGTGAGTGCTCAGCAACTGTTTTAATAGATACCAAATGAAAAGAATTCTCTAAACCCTAATTCACTCTCTTTCTCATTGTCTCTTTTATAGTTTTATTCTCGCTAAGCAAGACTTCCAACACACACACACACATATATATATATATAAATGCTACTTTATATACTAAAATATATATATATATATATATATAGATATGTGTATATTTATTTAAAGTAAATATATTTTGTTTCTATGAAAACAAACGAATATGCTAAGTGCCTATACTAAATACATGTATGTATATATATTTATATATATATATATAGAATATATATATGAGTGTACATATATATACATATATATATATATATATATTAAAAACTGTAAAGTCCGCTCCACTGAGCCAAGGTCGCTGTTTTTGATATTATCTCCTGGGTTCATAAAACAGCTGCCCCACATACCATATTGTATACCATATTATCGTATATATACTTAACTATACTATACTATAATATCATTAATTATTTGTTAGTCTATTGCTCGTATCGCCAGTAGCAAGTCCAGTGCCAGTGCCAGTTCTAGTTTCTTCTGGATGTTTTGAATTCTACTATAGCTAGAACTATAGCAACTGGTCTCTGACTCTGACTGCCACCTTTGCTCAGTGGTGTGCCGCAGTACAATCACAACACACTCAACACACACACACAGCACAACCACACCCACTTTAAATAATGCATAGCTTATAGTTGGTCTGCCTCCCTTTTCTTCACATGCTCTCATCCTTGCATAGATTTCATTTTTTCAAAGCTCTCAAATGGTTATTTTTTCTGTACAGTTGAAACACGTTACCGTGTCCGACTTGCGACTGCTTTAAGTGAATTATAAATGGGTAGTATCGCTGGAGGATTGGAAGAATGGGGTATAGTTCTGGGCGTCATGTCAGCTGGTAGTCAAAAATTCAGCACCCTTTATTTTGATGTGTGATATTAATGCGATTGTCGGGGGGAGGAGAAAAGGGAATTCCCCGTCAATTGCAAAGCGAAAAGTTGGAATATTGATTGCCAGTTGGACTGTACTCACTCTGTAGCTACACGCTAGGCTATCCAAAAAAAAAAAAAAACAAAACCCCGGACGAGTGTAGAGGTATAAAGTTAGCAAAACGAAACGAAATGATAAGTAATTAAAATGATAATGATACTGATATGAAGATGGAGAATCTGAAATGATGTGAAAGAGATAAAAAAGTGAAACATTGTTGATGTTGAATAATTTTAAGGCCAAAACAAAAAAAAAATACAAACACAAATGAAAGAAATAAATTAATTAATTAATTAAATTGTTATTGTAAAGCCTCAGTTCTTAAGTTATTTATTTTGTACGTTTAAGCAGCGCATATGACACTGAAGAATGACACGTGTGACACCTTGTTAAATATACTATACAAAACAACTACTGATAACAACAACAACAACAACAACACCAACAATAATAATAATAATACACGCCTTCTAAAACACACACTATATATATATATATATATATAGATATATGTATGTAACTATCCTCAATACACATACACACACACACACACCCACCCATACACAAAACACAACCACAAACTCATTCAAAAGCAAAAAAAAACCAGCCAGAACTAAAGAAATTTCTTGTTTGTTTTTATATACATATTTTATATATATATATAAATCCTTATATATGTATATATCAAATTGTCGTGCAGAGTCATTTCAAATAGCTTTCAAGACATTATTATTATAAATACTATATTATTTGTATTTTATTTATTATTATTATTGGAAAAGTTTTGAGCCTTTCACAAGGGCGGCAGAGAAATGCCTCAACTATTATTTCATTTGGCACTGCCACAAAATTCTGTATATAATATGTCAATAACTGAACAATACAAGTTTCGGATGTGGGTATTATCTATAAAGAATTTTGTAGAATTATCCCCGATAAATACCTAATATATGTACTATATCTATTATAATAGACGCCCGCTTTATCTATCCTTCATTTATTTGGCACTGCCATAAATATTTCATATTAACAATTTTAGTTATAGTCGGATTGATATTCTTGCTTACTTTTATTGTTTTTGCTAAACGCCCCTTGTGAAGGGCGTTAAATTAGTTAACTTTTCTTGTTTTCGATGAAGTTGAAGTGTTTAATTTTTTTTTTTTTTAATTTTTTAGTTTTTTTTGATTTTTCCGTTTAAATTTATTGCATAGAAAAGCTTACGCACATTGTTATCACTAAAAGAAGATGAATACAAAAACAAAAAATAAACAAACAAAAAAAATATACAAAAACAAAACGAGAATGTCTGTTAAAGCGAATGCAAAACAATGTAATAATATATCAAGAGTATATGATTAATATTATTAATTGTACCAACATTGATAATTGTAAAGTAAAACAAATACATGGTTTATAAAATTGCATATGATTAAACTATAAACTAAAAATGAAACCTAACTATAACTAAACAATATCCCTATGCAGAAAGAAAAAATTATAAATAAATTATAATAAACAATACCATTACACTGAGACAACAAAAAAAAAAAAAAAAGAAAAACATCAACAAAAGCCGCAAATCATTTTAATTTTTTCTGTATAGTTAAGAGTGAAATTTTGTGCTCGTTTCAGTATAGAAATTTATACTAACGAGCTGAAATAAAAGAAAAACAAAAAACCAACTGAAAAAGAGATAAAAAACATCAAATGAAAAATTATAAATGCATATTTTATTTTATTGTATGTATCATATAAACGAGAATCAAATAAAAGAGAAAAACCAGAAAACAAAATTGCGCATATGTAGATTAAATGTAGTTAGCTGAAGAAGAAAAAAAAAGAAGAATCGAAGCGATAAACGAAATTTGATTATGATGATAACGATGATAACATGTCAACCAATAAAACATTTAACCAGCAAATGCTGTACACAACATCCCAAAACATCTTGCTTCTAGAAGGGGGTACAAATCAAATCCCAATCCAACCCAATAAATTGATACGTAAGTTTATATTTTGGTTTTGCTCTTGTTTTGTGTGTGTGTATTTTAAATCTCATATTTTATCATATCATATCATATATTTATTATTGCGATGTAAAAAGGCCTCTAGCATGACTACTTTGGATCGAACCCGTAGTTAAACCGTATACTTAATGGAATTTGCAACGATTTTTTTGGGCACTACAAAAACACTTTTACTTTATTATTATTACAATTACTCTCAACACTTTCTTCTTAAAATTTTGTTTTTTCTTTTTTTTTTTTTGCTGACATTTAAAAGACCAATCCCAAAAAACTCTCAATAGGTCAAAGTATAGGTACAATATATAAATACTAAACGATTAATACAATTTCTTTTCTTTTTTTTGTGACAGAACAAACAATATTTATAGGTCCTATCGGGGAGGATTACATTCTTAATGATGATTGGGGATGGGGGCTAGTAAACAAATTGGTAAGGATTGTACGAGTATGTGTTGTAAACTTAACCGAAAACAGGCGCGTTAAGTACACATTTCATTTTCACCTTGAATGGCATTGTAAGGCGCTCTAGAAAATCAAGACCATTCTGAATTACGATTGCATTTGAGAAATTTACATAGAAAACAAATTTAATTCCAGTCTAGAATACTGGCCGCAAGTTTCTTGCGTAAAAAAGGTTAAATTAAAGTGACATTAATTGTAGTTGTTGGAAATATCAAACAGAATCGTAATTGGGAACAGACTTTTGTATGCTGCCAGCAGCGAATTTGTTTTGCCGGTTTAACATCGTTTGGGATTGGTTTATAGTTCCGTGGTTACAGGCGTTACTTCCGTTACAGTTACAGTAGGTGCTGTCGCTGTTTCTGAACCTGGAGCTGGAGCTGGAGCTGGTGCTGTTGTTACTGTATCCGCATCCGCATCTGGACATGATGATTTGCTTGTACTCGCACAACGTTGAACCAAATCACTGTAGGGCTTATCATGGAGCAGGCAAACCAGAACGACAGTCATATTGTCACCACCCAGACCGCCCATCTGGCAATCCGGCGCCAGACAATGATTCATCAGCTCTTCACAGATCTCCTCCGGCTGCATGCCAAGACCGATGCGTGTGCGACAGAATTGCAATACTTCCTCATTGCTCATCACATCCCAGATGCCATCGCATGCCAGTAATATAAATTCCCAATCCTGCATCACCTGACGCGTCTCCACATCCGGATAGGCTGTCAAGAGTGGACAAGAGATCGAGAGGTGTTAACAATGCACAATAATTGCAATTTGCATTTGCAAATTGTTCTTTGTTCGATTTACCTGTGACTATTTGGTCTTCCGGCTTTTTGTTTGCACGCTTGAACACAAAGTCGCCAAGTGCACGGGAGAGGGCAAGATTACCATTAACACGATTAAATTCTACCCAGCCGCCGCCTTCGATAATGCGTTTGGACTCGGACTCATTGTTTGGCTTGTGATCAACGGACAGTGTCTCCAATTGTCCATTCACACTGGCAATCGCACGGGAATCGCCGGCATTGGCACAATAAAGCATATTATCCTTGACGAGCACAACAACAGCCGTGGATCCAGCCATTTGTTCGCCCCATGACTCATTGTGCAACATTTCATAATCTATATCGAGAAATGCCTGCAATGCCAAATTATGAAATCAGTTTAGAAATGACTAATAATGAGAATTAATCAGGAACGACATATCATGATTATATTGTTTTTTTTTTTTTTTCAATGGAAAAAATCATTCACTTCTAGGAACTTTAAAAGAGCGTGAAATATACCAAAATTTTTAAGAGTGATCTATTAAAATTCAGATCTACAAATTTATGATTCTCATTATTTTACTCATAAAATAATGATTATTTTTTAGCAAACAGATTAAACTCAAGAACTAATCATAATTTATGAGCAAAAAATAAAATAAAACTTATATAATAATGATTTTTTCTTGAGTTTTATTTTTTTAATAATTACTTGAGCTTTATTTCTTTTGAAACTCATAAAAAAATGATTTATTGCTCAAAGATTAAACTCAAGTTTTAATTGTGACTAGGTATATACATTTTTTTCATATTCCTTACAAAAAGTCAAAATAACAACTTTTGATCAAAAAAATAAAAATCACAGCATAATCATTATTTTAAAAAAACCATAAATTTGAAGATCATGGTGAAATTAGATTTTTTTTATAATTATAATCATTATTTTTAAAAAACCATAAATTTGAAGATAATGGTGAAATTTGATTTTTTATCATTATAATCATTAATTTTTAGTATTATTTTTTTCCTCAAAAGTAATCATAAGTAAAGTAATAAAAATCAAAAATTATGATGAGTTCTTGAGTTTTAAAATACTGTTCCTGGTTTCAAATTGAGTAATGGGAATTAATGAGAAACTTGTGGGAATCTCAGTGGTTATCTTTAGATTACTCACCTGCTTCAGGGCCTTGGCAATGTCGTTGGCATTGTATTCGGGCCGCTTGAGAACGAACTTGTGTAAATGCTTGCCCGCATATTGGGCGACTGTCGCTCCGCCGTGTCCGTCGTAGACGGCAAAGAACGCCGCTGTCGGATCATCCGGCAGCGACAATATATGTGTGTGTGAATCCTCCATATTGATGCGCCATCCCTGCATGCAACTGCTGCCAACGCGATACTGTTGATTCTGGCAATATGATGACTCCTTGGCGGTCACCGGCTCCGACAGCGTCTGTCCCATCTTTGATAGCTGGCTGACTGACTGACTGAGTGACTGACTGACTGACTGATTGTTTGTTATTGTTGTTCTTCTTGTTGTTGTTGTTCTTGTTTTGGCTTATCAATTAGAAACGTTGAACGATACTCAACGTTCTTTATCTGTGCAAAGTATATATAAGGTATAATATAATAAAGTTGAGTTCACTAGATTGTTAATTACGAAACTGATGGTAAAACCAAAAACCTGTAGATAAACCCTTGCACGTGTATGTGTGTCTGTGTATGTGTGTGTGTGTACACTGAGATTATTATATCAAAT
This sequence comes from Drosophila phalerata, assembly GCA_951394115.2. Lineage (NCBI taxonomy): Eukaryota > Metazoa > Arthropoda > Insecta > Diptera > Drosophilidae > Drosophila > Drosophila phalerata. The sequence continues at coordinate 34,758,258 of OX596004.2, read as the reverse complement.
TCATGATATGACCCGCATAAGCAAAAAGCAAACAAATCTCTAGATTACAATTCTTAACTCTCTCTCTCAAAACTCTGATTTTGGCACTTTAAAAATACATATTATAATCAAGTATAAATCTTTATATATAAATAAATAATATACATATAGTTTGTTGAGTAATTGTGGTGACAAATTTAAGGTAAACGTAAGTTATTTTACTATTTAAATGACTGAATCTTGATGATTTTCTAAGTGTAATATTTAAATAATTTTGTTGACTTATTAATCTTAAAAAAATTATATCTATTGGTTTAAAATACATTCATAAATTAATTACAGTTAGTTAAAAAAAAGTATACATATTTGATTTTTTACAAAAATAGATAAATTTGATAAAAAAAAATTATTATTATTCTAAGAACCATGAGCAGAAATAATAAAGTTTAAAATATATGACGATTTTTTAACCAATACTTTTTTGACTAACTGTATGTGATTTTTGAATTTCAAAATAGTTAAACCCAATAAATCAGATTGATTGAATTTGTCATATATATAGTTTAATAGTAACAATATAAGAAACAATGAGCTATATTTTTTTTATTTTTAACAATGTTGTAAATTTTTTGTTCTTTGTCAAGACAATTAATTGACTAACTGTATGTGTCATTCCATTTTTTGTATTTCAACATTTTGCGATTATAAATTTATTTCTCATTTTGGAGTCACCGTATACAAACATACGAACAGGGGGGCAAAGGGCAAAGAGCGAGGCCAAAAGCAAAACCAAAAAAAACCAGATAAATGCTGATAAGAGTCTTGTGACGAGCACAAAACAAACAAAATGAAATAAATATATAAATACAATATATATATATATATATTTAATTTACATATGCCTCAGCCCAGTTTACTAGAATTAAGTGAATGCATTATTTATTATTGCACATTGCACCAGCTCCGTAATTAGCTGACACACTTGACTATAAACTATAAACGACCTAAACTTGCGCAAAATAGAACAATGACAATGTCTAGTATTATTATTATTATTAAATGGTTGTGTTAAGTGTTAATATTAAGCCTACCTGCTCCAATACATTAATAACTTTAGATCGCTGAACGTTCTGAACAATAATTATAACAAATACACGGTTTGTGCAGCTTGCTTGCCTCTCTTTTCTTTCCTGTCTCTATCTTCTCTTCTCTTTGCTGGGTTTGTTTTGGTTTTGTAGTGTTTGCAGCTGGCTTTTCGATCCGTTTAATTGCGGCACGTGTTCTTTTGCGGGCGTTGCAGTTGCTGTTTTACTTAAATTAAGGCTTTTTTATACAAAAAATGTTTAATACAATTTCAATTATCGTTATCGATATAAATGCACATGCAATAGTGTTGCTCATGAGTGAGTGAACAAAAAAGAGTTGCTCACTGAAGTGAGCAAGTGAACATGTTCCTTCTAAGTTGTTCATTATTGTTCACTTGCTCTATTTTGCTTAATTGTTCTGTTTTGCTCACTTGTTTTGTTTTGCTCATTTAGCGCACTATGCTTCGCGACGGCGTTTTGAGGGCTGCCCATCCGGTAAAAGTTTCCGATCTGGTTTGATTTTTTGGCGCCAGCGTCTCGCTCGCCGATCTGGTTTTATTGGCAATTCGGGTGAAATTCATTTTTGTACCCATTTTTGCCATTTTTTTTTTTGATTTTCTAGAATTTTTTAAATTTTTGCATAATTTTTATAGAATTTTCTTGATTTTTTCGTATAATCTTTTTTTTTGTTAGAATTAAATTTTCTAACTTCTCTTTCCGAGGGCTGACGATATTCAAGTCTTCATTAAAATGTTAATTTTAATTTTGTTTAATTTATAAATTTTAATTTTGATCAAATTTATTAATTTTTTTAAGTTCTTTTGCGTTTTTTAAATCACGCGTTCAACAAATTATCGTTATCGATATGCAAGTGTGCAGCTGACAGTGCTGATAACTGTAGTAATTACTAAAGCGCAACAAAAAACGGGCTGCCAACTTAGCTATTTTATATCTAGCTCTGGCTTTTTTCAATTTTCGATTGCTAGAAAAATGATTTCTGGCTAGAAATAGCTATCTTTCCCCTAAATCTGGCAGCACGTTGTTTAACACTGATGACATTGTATCTGAACTTGAACGGCGCACAATTTAAATTTGAATTGAAATTAAGAATATTTTAGTAATAAAAATGCTGCAAAAAGGTTCAAAATTCTAGCAAAGAAAAATACATTAAAAGATAGTTTTTGAAATGTATCTAAAAATAAACATCGCACTTTTATTGAATAGAAAGATTGGTGTTCAAGAGTTACATAGCACTGAGCTTCAAATAGTTAGCATCGTTAAGTTACCTGCTAGCCGTTACATTTAAAATAATAGTACCAAATAAAATATATTTTCATATAAAAAGTAAAGTTTTTTAATTGCTTGACAATTAATTCATATTATGCACATGTGTTGGTAAGTACCACACACACACACACACAGCTTGTGTTTTAACTGTGCTCTGTCGCTTTCACTCTCTCAAATCTCTCGCTCCAGCACTTTATCTTATTGTGTTGTTGATGTTTCTCTGCTTCGCTGTTTTTTTTTTTTTTTGGGTCTGCTGGCGTCGCTGCCAAGTGCATTGAATTTTGCGAATTTTGTTTTGCGGCAAATAAACGAATTCAAGGACAAATGACGTCAGCTAAACATTTTTCGTGCTCACTGTTGCTGTTGGTCAGTGGCGCACGTCACGTACTGTCAGAGGGAGCTACTCACAACTCTCTCTCTCTCTCTCAGCTCTCTGTTTGCTATCTGCGCCTCTGCTTTCTGCTCCACGTCTGTTTTGTATTTTATTTTTTTTTGGTTCTTAGCTAAAAACAAAAATTAAATATTTGCACAGCAGCAAAGACTCCAGCAACCAACAAAGTATTCCTGATAAAGAACTGTACCATACGCTTTCTCCTCTCTCTCTCTCTCTCTGTCACTCTTTCTTTCACTCTCTGGGTGTCAATGAAATTCGTTTGTTTTATGAGATGGGCGTGGTCGAATACTGCCTTCTTGTAGCTATCATAACGTAACGCAATGAACTTCCCACAGTTGTGCCTGCCTGCTCCTGCACTCTTCACACCACACTCTCCCGGATCACTCTCTCTCTCTCTCACTCTCTTCCTCACACTTTGCTGCTGTGCCTCTTATCGCTCTGTCGCTGTCGTTAGCTTCTGTGTTCTGTTTTAACTTTTTGTTTTAGCTCATTGAAAGTGCAATTCAGTCGCAGCACGCATTTTTAATATTATTTTTCCTCTTGTTAGCGCATTTATTATGCATTTAACGTTGTCGTCGGCTGCAACTACAGCCAGTGTTGTCAACTCATCTATTTTCCCGACAGATCTGCAGTTTTTCAAATGCCAATATAGTGAAATGAGAGCTGACAGGAAGTGTAACTATATTTTAAGTTAAAAAAACACTGCATAAATGTATGTTTATTTTTATAATTTAAAATATTATTTCTTTATTTTTTATTCGATTTTGAATACTAAATTAGTAGATATATGCTTTACAATGTCTTTAAAATACAGTTGAGCAAAGCCATTACACCCTTTTTAACCTATTTTCAATTTATGCAGGGTATATTATAAACCTAAAGATTTAAATTGCTTTCATACAAACTTCTTTTCCTTTTTTTTTAGCTATTTTTAAATGTTCATATAGCTTTTTTAAAGCTTACAAGAGTTGGCAACACTGCGTACAACCTCAACCACTCCCCCTCACTCTCTTTCTCTATCAATGCACTCACTCACTCTCCCATCATCATTGCCATTACCATTTGCCTCTCCTCCTACTTCGCAACGTTTGCGCGCTAAATTTTGCATATTGTTTGTCAAGCAACAACGGACACAACGAACGCATCCAGATCCCGATTTCGATTCTGATTCTGATTCCGATTCTGATCCCAAGCTCAACGGCGACATTATCGCTAGCACTTTCCGAGCGACTCTTCGTATGCAGTCTGCATGCAAATGCTGAGAGGGGAATGTTGTGCGAAAAAGAGGGGTGGTAGCGGAGGGGAGGGGGGCAGTGCTTAAGCTCGCAGATATCGCAGTTCAATCACATTGCACAAAAGTTCGAGGTCAGTTATAAAAATAAAATTATACATACACAAACATGCATACATACATATGTATGTATGTGTTGGTTTGTGAGCTCTCATTCGAATTTGTTTTGTATTAATTTTTGCATGCGACAAAATGAGTTTCTTTGTCTTTGACTGGCCACAAGGATCACAGAGAGTTGAGTTTAAGTGTGAGAGTGTGAGTGGAGAGTTTTATGGTTGCCCGCTGGCCTCTCTGCTCATTTACACAAAAGCTTTTGTTCCAAGCGGACGATTCCCATACCACACACTTTACACCCCACACTCCACATGCCATTCCCATTCCCATTTCCATTTGTTCCATTCAAGTGGAAGTAGGCCACTGGAGTTCTGTGTAACTTGAGCGATCGGCGAGAGGCGAATTCGAGATGCCGCTCTCTCTCTCTCTCTCTCTCCCTCGGTGTTGTTGTTGCTACCGTCCGCTGCAATTGTGTAATGCGAGACGAGGGCATTGACTTGAGCCTCAAGGATAATGGAAAGTTAACAGAGAGCAACTGCGCTGCAAAGCCACCATTTCTAAGCCACACACACAGACACACACACACAACAACAACAACAGCAACTTAGAAACGGGTCCAGACAGTCAGTGGGGGCTGGTCAGAGGAGCTTTCTGTAGACTGTAGACTGTAGACTGAGGAGCTGAGCAACTAAGCAAAAATAAAAACAAGTGGGAAAGGCTATAGTCGATATACCGACTATACAATACCCGTTACTTATTTCACAGTATATATTAAGTACTTTATTAAAATTACTATCTTATAAAAACTACAGCATACTTTTGGGTGATTGTATTACCTTCATTATTAATAACTTTGGTTAGCTATTACTGCCGTTCCACTTGTCCGATCTGGCTGCGATTAATTGGATTAATAGATAATATTAATAGATAAAAAATGTATTTTCTAAAAAGTGTAAGTGTGGTGGTTTTTCACAACTTGAGGGGGTGGAAATGGGGGTGGCTTAAATTTGAAACCAACTTGATCTGCGTTGAGTATATATAAATCTGTGTGCCAAATTTTGTTACTCTAGCTCTTATAGGCTTTGAGATCCTTTTGTTCATACAGAAGGACAAACTCACATGCAGAGAAAAAAGAATCCGTTATAAAAAACAAGTTTAAAAAACTTTAAATCAATTGTTTTTTAAACTTGATTTAAGCTTGAATTTTTAAGAATATATTCAGAATATAATTCTTAAATTAAGATACTACTTAGATAAAATAGCAATGATATTAAAAAGTCAAATAACAGAACCCCAAAAATGAAAATATTGTTGAGTAAAATCGGACTAGATTTAAGTATTTCATACTTGGTTTATGAGAAAATTTGCAGGAGCTCCGGATTTTTTTTCCTGTGTAGCTATATCGACTCGGCTGTTGATGCTGATCAACTATACCTAATAAGGTCGAAAATGCCTCTTTCTCACTGTAACATACATTTCAACAAACACAATATACCCTTTTACTTATGTTTTAAGAAACGGGTATAAAAGACTCCCAACCGGAATGCTGTTGAACTCATTTTTTGTAGTTTTGCGCCAAAGTCGCGACGTCGCAATGAAATGAAATTTCGATCATTTCCAGAGAATTCATGCCACAGATTTTGGTTCTGGTTGCAGCAGCCTCCAGGGGCACAGTCGCAGACAAAACTAGTTGGACGAGTCGAATTTTGAGGCGAGTTCAAGGATTGCGACGCAGGCAACGGGTTCATTAACTTGTTTGCTTCGTTTTTCATTTTTTATTTCATTTTTTTTTGGGACCGCCGCCAGCATCCGCGGCGAGACAATAATGATCTTCACTGGAAATGCGCGAACGTCCCGCTCTCTCTCTCTCTCTCCCTTTCTATCTCACTCTGCTCCAACTCTATCCCCCTCGAGTTGTTGTTGCTGTTGTTTGTGGTGACTTAATTGCCGCACCCATTGCCTGGTCAAGAAGATTAGCAAGAAATACATTTTTGCCAGCCGGTTTCAGTTTCAATTTCGCATCTGAGAAACTGTAGCTGTAGCTGCCATCGATGGCCAAGAGATGCCACCAAGAATTTGGCCATATTTCATTGTCGCCTCTGATAAAGTGGAGCAGTGTCTAGTCATTGATAATGCCGAAGCAACCTTGCACCGAACTGGAAGTCATTGTCGCTAGTGATTCATTTGCTGACTAAGCAACGTCTGTCATGACTAACTTCACTCCACAAACAGAAGAGTTGTGTCTCATTACATTTTATTATCAATGAAAAAAAAAAACAAACGACTCTCTTGATCCTCAATGGAACTCGCATTAAACAAATATTTCATAGTTTTTCATTCAAAGAAAAGAAATAATTATCAATGCTAATAATAATAGTTTTTAATGCTAATGATTTTCATTATCATCGTTTTATTAGAAGTACTATTTTTAATGACAATAAAATATCATTTCAATAGCTGTACTATTTTTGATCATAGTGAATTTGATTTTTATTGGTGTTATTTTTTCCATTGCTAGTAAAATAACATTTCATTATATCATTTTGAAAGCTATTAATATAAGATATTGATTATTATCCTTATTTTCAAAGCCAATGAAATAATGATTTTCACCATCGACGTTTTTATTACCAGTACAATTTTTTGCTAGTGAAATATTATTTTATTAGCAGTATTTTTTTCAATGCTAGTAGTATAACATTTCATTATACCCTTTTTAATGTTATTAATAATATTAGACATTCATTATTACCCCTAATGAAAATGTAATGAAATGAATGAAATTATGATTTTCATCATCATCGTTTTATTAGCAGTACTACTTTTAATGCTAGTGAAATTAGTTTTTAATTAGCAATATTGTTTTCAATGCTAGGAAAATAAATTTTTCATTATGCATTTTAATGCTATTAATATTAGGACAACTATTATTATCCTAATTTTTAAAGCCAATGAAATGTAAAATGAACTACAAGTATATTCAGTGCAAATAATAATAGTAAGGACAAAGACATTCTCGATGAAATGTAGGATAACGTGTATTTATATAAAGTGATAATGATAACGCATGGCGCTTCTTAGACCCTTGTATTTGGTATTCCGTCCCAATATAGAGCGTACATCGCGGGTGAATCGTAGGGCATCGAGAAGGGGCAACATGCACAGCAGCTCAATGTCCCTGGTGCCCATTTCATAGGGCTTAATGCGTATCGCGTTGCCCACATTGAAGCAATTGGCCATGTGACAATCATCTAGGAGGAGTACGTTGGCCAAATTCTTGTGGCATAATGAAACAAACTTGGCCCGAATACCGTAAACATCTACGCAATGATGTCGATAAAAACGACGGTTTAAAATATTTCGACCCGCATCCAGATAATCCAGCACCCTCGAGGCATAGATCTCTGTGGCGGCTGTGAAGACAGTCAGATTGTACCACTTGGAGACGCGATCGAGAAAGAAGTCCACATGGGGACGCTTATAGACATAGACGGTAGCATTGCTAACCGGTATAAAGAAGCAATAATCGGGAGCTAAAAGCGGTTTTCTCTTCTTTGACTTTCTGCTATGTCGCCTCCTTGAATGATATTCTATATACGATTTGATCAATGTCTCATCCATGTCAAGGACCAAAGTTTTGCGATCCACCATTCTCAGACGCTGCTTGGAGACGGGTGTTAAGTTATCCTCGCAATATCTGATCGGTACATAGTTAATAACTTTGTTATATATTCTAGCCAAATGATGTTGAAATTTGTCACGAAAACTGGGAATCGTTAGGATCATAGTAAACAGTATTGCCAAGGCTGTTGCACTATAAATACTGTGATATTCTTAGCTAAATCTCAGAGATTAATGGACAACACAACTACATACTTACTGCTTTACCAGGAAGTTTTTCTCATATTCCATTTTATCATTAAATAAAAAGACACATAAATATTTGACACTGTCAGCTTAGCAATAATATATTCAAAAATCGTATTTTTAACGTATTTAAAATGTAATCGATATGGAAACTCTGTTTATTGAATCAACAATGAATTCAATTTGAGGACATTCTAAATATTATTCATGAATAATATATCTTTGTTATAGTAATTGAAACTTGTTATTAATGAAATGAATATAATACTTAAGTTTCAGTTCTTGTATTCAATCTGAAGCCAGAATTAATCAGTGCGATTCGATTCAGTTCCATAATTACATACTTATACTTATAATGAAATGATTTTCGATATCTGCGGAGTTTTGCAAGCTTTTTTTTTTTTTTTTAATTCTCTTGCCTTTTTGTGTGTGGGCGTGTGTTGTGCGGGGACAATGACAATGGAAAAAATCGAATATATACATACGTATATATATAAATATGAATGTGATCGTCAAGGCGAAAAATGAAACGCCAGCCATGAAATGTGCAGCGCCAGCTAAAATACGTTTCCCTTCCCGTTCACCACGTTTTTCACTCCTCCCTCTTCTCTATTTGAAGATGACGCACTGCTCGGGAGGAAAGAGGGAGGAGTGAGGGGGTGTAGGAGCTGGCAGAGAGACGCTGACGGAAGTTGCCGACTGACGACGACGGCGACGTTACAGTGTAAAATATTGCACTGGCCTTGGGATCAGCACGCACGATGTGGCTGCCTGTCAAGACGATTAACAACGCCAACCACAACAACAACACCAACAACCACAACAACAACAGCAACACCAACAACCACAACCACTACAACAACACCAACAACTTGCAACTGTGTCCCTGGTTTGGCGTCGTCCGGCAGGAGCTGAAATTAATGCACCATATTGTGCGCATCTGTTCCTATACAAAGTATATCTACACACAGAGAAATAAGTTTCTGAAAATAAAATATGTATTAAGTTATTTTGCAATACGGAAAATATCTTAATTTAAACATTAATATGGATATGTCAATTTAAAGTGTGTGCACTTTACATAAAAATATTTTAATCTTAATAGATTTCATAGTAAATATTTTAGCATTTTAAATTAAAACTATTGTATTTTGATATAAGTATATAATGTTTTACTATTTAAAGGCTTTAATTTAACACATGTTAAGTTTAAGGACCGTTTTTTTTCCCATGTTTCCTCAAATTATGTCAAAGAAATATTTTCAAATTTGACATAAATTTCTGTACATTTTACGTCAAAATATTTTTGATATAGTAATCAGAACTCTTGACTAGACATTGAAAAAACCGACACTAACTGTAAGTCTAAAATGTTCTATATAAATAAATTTAAGTTAGAAAATTATTTCTGTTAACTATAGCCTTATTTTTTGTTTAAGTGCTCTACATTGCTGACAAGTTAAAACCGATTGTAAATAAAAAAAAATATGATAAATATTTTACATAAAAAACTATAAACTATAAAAATCTATAAACTTCTTCATATTAACTCTGATATTTAAGCGTGTTTTTGGTTAAATCTAAGTGTTTTATAGTTAATTTACCAAAATGCTGTCTTATCTCAAGATGAAATTATCTTAGCTATGTTATGTCCAAATTTCAAGGTCGCACGTCAAGCGGTTTTGCTTGTGCAATGATCAGTGAATTCGGACAAAGAGATTTATGTATATAGATTCAAATTTCAATTTGGTAAAATCAAATGACTGTACTTTTTCTCCGTGTGTATTTATAGAATATAAGTATATATATATGGAGTCTGGCGTCTGCTGGGTGTCAATTTGTAGTGCAAACCGCATCCCTTGCTGAGTCAGAGTCAGAATTCAGAGTCAGAGTCAAAGTCAGGGAATTGCTTGCAGCATTTAACACCCGCATTTTGTGGCACATGTTGCTGTTGCATGTCTCGTGCGGCATGCTGTGGCAACTTGAACCGGAAAGCATGCGAATTCCATGAGTTTGTGACATTTGGCAGACTGTGGGTTCTACCATGACCCCACAAATGAACCTCTCAGTCGACAGATCAACAGTTTTATTTTTTTTTTTTTAGAAATTTCAGGCAAGAATTTTGAGTTTTTTCATTTTTTATAATTTCATAATTCCCACAATGATTAAGAGCTGTTAGGTTAGAAACAATATTTATATGGAATATATATAAAATATGCTCAATTTGGCGAAATGTCAAATGCAATTGGCCCCCTTAACTATTTCGACTCATTAAATTACGTATACGTGTCGTGAGCCCGAACCTGTTACAGCTATTTTTGTCATTCTGTTGTTGTTTTGTGTTTTTTGAATTAACATTTAACAATAATTTTGCTTTTTATTTTTTGACAATTGTTGTTGTTCTTATTGCTATTGTGGTGAATGTGAATGCAAAATAAATTGCGCATAAAGTTTAATCACATTGACTTTGCGCACGCACAAGCGAGAGAGAGATAGAGATAGAGCGAAAGAGAGAAAAGACGAGCAATCAAACAACGACAACGCCAAAAAATAAAAACGCATAACAAAAGATTCTACACATACATGCATGCAAGCATATGTGTATGTGTGTTTATATACAGTGCAAAAAAACAGGCAAAGCAACAACAACAACAAGAGCAACAACAACAATCGCCAGAGACAGAGTCAACAACCTCCAGTGCATTACTCACTTTTAAAGACCGTGTGTGTCCTTCAACAAAAACTTATCTCCATCTCGCACTCTCTTCACGCTAACTATCTCGCTCGCTCTCACACTTGCTTGCATGCTTTGCTTGACTGTTTTTCTTTTCTACAATTTATAATTAAACAATTTTGCGGGCAGTTGTTGTTGTTGCTGTCGTAGACAGAACTGAATGTTTTGCCCAGTTTCTCCTGCCTCCTCTCTCCTGTTTCTTTTTAACTCTTCCCACGTTGTCCAACCAAAAGCTTGCTGCTCTTGTTGTTGTTGTTGCTTTGAGCTTTGCACAAGTGTGCAGTTAAAGCTGGAGTCACAAGTTCTCTCCCCTCTCTCGCTCTCTCTCTTCGCTGTCTCTTCTTCTGCCATCACTGCTTCCTTCATTGATTTCGCTTCAAATTCAGACTTTGCGTCGATTTTTGAAGCTGCTGTGCATTTTGGGGCGAGATGAATAAACTCTAGCACGCTTGCGTGACCTGTTGTTGTTGTTGTGTTCTCTTTACTTCACGCGCTCTCTTCACCGCTCTCTCTCTCTCTCGATCTGCCTGCCCACGCACACTGACGCAGCACATCCGCTGCAGCGCCGCTGCTAAATTCCTGTGTGTGTGTGTTTGTGTGTGGAGAGAGCAATGTCATTGACTGCAATTTGTTAGCAAAATATTTCAACTGATAAATAAATTCTACATGGAGCCAATGAACTCAATAATATACTCAAAACTCTTCACCCAAAATATTGATGCTCTCTGCTTGTGTACTGCAATTCTTGTTGTTGTTTTTGTTTCTTTTCTTTTTATCTGTATGTTTTTTTTTCCTTTGCGGTTTTTGCAATTTGCGCCCCAATTGAAGCGTCAACAACAACAACTGAGACGGCAATGGAGAGTCTCCATTGGAGACTCCACACACACACAGGTTGGACGCGCCATAAACAAAGAATTCCTTTTGTTTGTTCATTCGCTTTTATTTATTTTTATTTGCTTTTTTGTTATTTTCTTTTTTGTAAATTTGTATTTTATTTATATTTTTATTTTTAATCAAACAAGCGCAAAGTCGTTGCTGAGTTCATTGCATTTTCGATCGCATTTAAAAATGGCACGAGGAGTGATATACGCATACACTGAGAAAAAAAAAACTGTATAAGTCTTCATATTTACTCTTTGATTCAAACTCGTCAAGTTAAAAACGAGGGAGAACTCTAAATTTGATATAAAAAATATTTGAAGTTTCAATTTAAGTTTCAAGCTAAATATGGAATTTCTAAATTTAAGTCTCATTTTTGAACGTCTAGTTTTATATATCTTACCAATTACTTTAAAGCTATTTTGACAAGTTTTTAAATATATTTTTGATAAAATTGTAGAAAAAAACGAACTTATTACTTACCATTAAGTATGCCAATCCTTTTTTTTATTTAATTGAATTTGGAAAAGAATCCAAGGACCGTTTTGCATATTCATACCAACTTTGAAACTTCTTTGTTTTGAAGTCAAAGTTCTTATGAAATTTGGTATATCTGAAGGTCACACAGAAATATTGAATTATCCAACATATTTTTTTTTTATCAGTGTACATATACATAACAAATAATCAAAAGCAGCGCGTGTATAAAATACATATAGAATCAAAATAAATATATATATGTGTATGTAGAGTTCAAGTTGATTTATCAACTTTGCTGTTTGGTTTTTTTTATTGTTATTTTGGTCATTCACTTAGAGCAATATTGAGATAATATCAGTTAACAAATTATATACAATCAATAAATTTGATTAATTATGGTTAAATTTTCCCGTCTCAGTATCAGTTCAGGCATAAACAGTTACAAAGCCAGGCTTACAGTTAAAGTTCTGTCTGTCTGTCAGTTTGTCCGTCTGTCACCTGGCGCCTCTGTTTGGATCCCTAAAAGCGCATTAAGTTTCATTGTAAGTGCTCGGGTTACAGCAAAGTCGGTCAATACCTTTTAAAGACAGTTGCAAAACGCTTAAGTAACCACAAACAAACAACAACAACAAAAATAATGAGAACAAGAACAATGAAAACGGCAACAATTTTGTTTATTCCTTGATGAACAGCTTTTCACTTAAGTTTCAGATGCTGCGTTTTTTTTTTAACTGACCAGTTTAATGACTCGAACTTAATTTGCGCCCTCAGAAAAAGGCAGACAACACCCATGCAACACAAGGCAGCAAGAATTTAAAGAACAACAACAGCAAGAGCAAAAGACAAGGGCGTACCCAGATAGGGGCGGTAGCAGCCCATAGATCCTTCAAAATCAAAAAAATATTTTTATATATCAATCAAAATTACTCCCAGCGGTGTCAGAAGTACGGTTATCCCGGAATCCCATAAACCAAGTATGAAATTCTTAAATTAAGCCCGATTTTATCAACAATATTTGAATTTTTGGGGTTCTGTAATATTTATTTTCAGTTAGATCAAATAATTTAGGTTTCTTTGAATTTTTTAGTGTCGATTTTTGAATATCGTTGCCACTTTATCTTAATTTAGGAATTATATCCTGAATTTTTTTCTAGTCGAACTAAAATATATATAAAATATAGATTTTTTTTAAAAGCTCATTTCCAAAGCTTGCATTTTTTAACATAACTAGAAAAACTCAGAACCGATCCTAAAATTTAAATTAAAATCTCAAAAAGCATCAGAAATCCAAACATTTTTTTAAATATGAAAATAATATTTCTGTTTAGTATTTTTAAATTTTAAAATTTGAATTTTCGTATATGCAGTATTCTTCTTCTGTTGCTTACATAATTGTTATAACAAAGCGATGCTTAAGATATTAAGCATTAAAATCAATTGAAAGTCGTTTGAGATACTACCATTTCGCCCCCCTTAAATTTCATCCTGGTTACGCCCTTGGCACAGCATACCAAGACACGGCTTAAAACAGGCAGATAGAAAGAGAAGAGCGAAAGAGAGCAGGAACAAGAGCAGCAGCAACCGCAGCAGCAGCAGCAGAAGCGACGACGACAGCGACAACAACAACAACGACACGTCTGGCAAACGGGGCCTGGATGGCTGGAAGAGTGGGCGGTGCAGGCTGCAGAAAGAACAGATATGTATATACATATGTGCATATACATGTGTATGTATGTATGTTTGTATGTGTGAAATCGCCTAAAAAAGAAGCAAAGCAATTGGCCGAATAAAGGCGAAGCGAAAAAACGGCAACCGAAATACAAAACAAAATGATGCTCAAGTAACTCATATTCAAGTATGTATGTGTGCAGCAGCAGCGACGCTAGCAGAGGCATCGCCGTCGCCATTGCCAATATAAACGACGATCGAAAGATGCAAAATGTTCATTCCGTTGTCGTTTCGATTCTGTATGTATGTACATACATACTTATATTTCGCTGGCCAAGAATTCGAATATAAAAAGTCAACAAAATAATAAAATGAAGTATACGAAAGCAGCGATCACACACACACACATAGCAGCAGCAGAATTCAACATTTTTTTTTCTGCAACGCTGCGTGCGCCGCCATTGGACGTCAACGCCGACGCCGCAGCCGACGTCGACGCTGAAGAGTATAAAAGCTTAAAGCCGCTTCATACTCGAGTTTATTAAAACCAAAACTGTGCGAGTGTCAAGATCGTTTGGAGTCGAAAGTAGATTTAAATTTAAAAAATAAAATAGTGCATCAAAAAGGCGACGCCCCAAAAATCAAGTGATAAATAAGAATAAAAAACAAATAGAAATAAAATATTTAAATTGACAAACTATTGATAACGTTAACAAGCGCAATGAAGCAGCACAATAAAAGAGAAAATATTTATTTAAAAACTAGGCGCACACTAAAACACTCACGCAGAGAGACACACACACACACGCGACGCGCGCCAACGTCAAATAGCAAAAGCAAAAGAAAATCGAAAGTGTTTGTGCTCTACTGACATGGATTACTTCTGCCCCAACAACAACAACAACATGAAGAGCAGCAGCAGCATCGCCTGCAACAACGACAACTACATATAATGACAGCAGAGAGAAACTAGCGTTAGTTTCGTCTATGACGTATGTACTTGTGCAGGTACATAAGGTGAGAGCGCCCGCTAAAGAGAGCGAGAGAGCGACAACTTCGTGCCCGGCGAGCTGCAAAATAGAAAGCGACTAGACGACGGCGCCAACGACGACTATGAACACGACGACAAACGATCGATTTGCGTGTACGTCGTAGGGCGATTGTGTGGGTGTGCGCATGTGTGAGTGTGTGTGTGTGGAGAGCAAACAAGAGCAAGAGCAGGAATTCTAATGCGACGCAATCAGCGGGAGTAACAGCAACAGCAATAGCAATAGCAGCGACCGACCGTCACTTTGAACTTGAACTTTAAATTTGCACTAACACACCAGCAGCAACAACAACAACAGCAGCAACAGGCTGCATAACTAAATATGTGTGTATGTGTGCATATATGTTGCTGCTCATTCGATTTGATTGCTGTTGTTCTAGCGCTCTTCCCATGCTCTCCTTCTCCGGCTTTGGTCATTCGCGTATCGAACGTCGGTTGCTTCGGTTCAGTTCGGTTCGTTTCGCATTTACGTGTATTTAGCGGCTACTTGTTGAATTTTTAACGAATTCGCCAGTTGCAATTAATTTAGTTATTTGACGAAAATGCGAGAAAAAAAAAGTGAAAGTTGCTATGAGTGAAATTGAGAGCTCATGTCAATTATTTCAGTATATATACAAATAAAACAAGAAACGACGCGTACGCAAACTAAATAAATTAAATTGCGAACGTAAATGAAGAAAAATGAGAAGAAATGAAATGAGAAGAAAGCGAAATTGTTGTTGATTTTCTTTATCATACATATGTCTGTGAGCTTTTGGAATGATTCAACACACACAGAATGTGGGAGTGGCATTATTTTATTTTTATCTATATATATATATATTTCCTTATAAATCTAGCCTCTACTAGGCTTTGTCTGTGAATTTTGCAATATATTCAGACATAGCCTATGAGAGGTTAGGTGTACCAAGGAGACAAATCAGCGTCCAAAGGAATTGCCGATTACCGTAACAAAGAAGCGAGAGAAACAAACAGCAAGAAAGATACTGTAAAATGTGGATAAGCACGCTCATATACATACATATTGATAAAAAGAACCAAAATACATATGTATGTGTATACGTATTACGTATGTATGTATGTGTGTCTGTCTGTGTATGCATTTCAAATATGGTGTTTGCTTTTTAATCTTGTCTTTTATTCTATTTTATTTTATTTGATTTATTTCACAGCCAACTGTCAAAATTTGGAATTCTTCTGGAACCCTCTCTCTCTCTCTGTCTCTCTCTGATGCTTATCGCGATTGTTTACACACATACACACACACACAGCACACACAAATTCTATTTGTTTTTGTTTATAAAACTATATTTCAATAAAAAGCTGTTTTCAATATATCTGATGATTTTGCTATTTTCATTGCTTAAGAATTTGGGAAATAAAAAAGAAAACAAATGCTGGTAAATAAATGATACAATTCGAAGGAATTGTGGAATTACCCACTGTTCAGTTCAGCAAGAGCATCGGATTACCAGATAATTGTCGCCAGTCAAGCGATAAGGTTATGGGATATATAGATTATCAACACATTTTCGAATAGATACTGTAAATATGTAGTTGAATATAGAAAATAATGCTGACGTTAAGTGTTGAAAGATATATACGGGTTTTTGTAACTAGAGCTGTTTAACATGATATACCAGATTAGCGGGTCTATTTATAACGCTCATATTAATATGAGACATTTAAATAATGCGACTTTGTGTAGAATTTTCATATTTTCACACATATTAAGATTATAAACAAATATTACAGAATTGCGCACTAATGATTGTTTAATCTTTAAAAAAGAAATAAAATTAATTAAACCAAATTATACGCTCTTGAAAAATGCAACGGTTGCGTTTTGTAGCACTGAGCATTTAATAGCAATCAACAAGCAGTGCTAGGTAGTTTAAATTTAAATGAATAGAGCTGCCAACTTAGGGTAAACAAATTAAACTGCTTTGCTGCTGTTTCATTGCTCGCTGCTACAAGCAATGATCGATGCACTGCTTGACGAAAGCGTAAATGTGCAAGCAGTTCACAAATGTAGTTATTTTCAAATTTTCAAATTCAAAACATTCCACGTTCAAATTAAAATTTAGAAATTAGACAAAATTAAGGTAAACTTTTAATGAAGATTTGAATTCGTCAGCCCTCGGGAAGAGAATTTAGAAAATTTAATAATATCAAGAAAATAATCTAGAAAATTAAAAAAAAAAATTATACAAAAATTTTAAAAAATTCTAGAAAACTAAAAACAAAAAATCCTAGACTGGGTCAAAAGATGAAAATTAGCCAGTTGCTGACTCACTGCTTGCTTGTACCACTCACAGCAAGCAGTGCATTCCAGTGTTACTTATTTTTTTTTTAAATTAAAATTTGTAATTGAAACAAGAGTGAATTTAGGACTTTTTATCTTATAAACGCATAAAAATGGGCCAAAATTTCGTTGACCATTTGCGGGTTTAAAACAGTCAAAAACGTCCGTTTTCAGATCTGCGAACTATAGAAAAAAATGCAACACCTCTCGCTCTTAAGCTCTAAAAACGAGAGTTTTGCGGAACTTCAGAACTTCGGAACTTCGCTCATTCGTTGTCCGCAACTTGTTCGATTTTAAGCTTATTTTCGAATATTTTACGACTTGCTCGCTCAACTTTGGTCCACTGGGGTAGTAGTTATTTAGCTTGGGCAACATTATTGTATTGTTTTTCGCTTTTGTTTTGGCTAATTTCACGGTAGCTTTATGGCCGATCGGAAGATGAATGAGCAAGCGAGTCATACAAATTGCACGGAGCACAGAGCTGAAGCAACTCCCACAATGGCAATTCTCAGATGATGGCAGTGCATTCATTGGTTTATTTGCGACCGACAACCATAAAAAACGCTCAATTGCCAATGCGTTGTGAGTTTTCTCACACATAAACCCCCCAAAAAAGAAAAAGAAAAATCGAAAACATTAGCCAAAAACAGAATGCGATTGCCACTAGACATGTCTTCTCTCCGTCTTAATGGCTTGCACATTGGCAGAGGCACTTGGCCCGTTGTACGAGTATTTATGGCCTGCACTCTAACTCTAACATTTTACCAACTTACAATTTACCAATTTCCAGTTGCCTGGCGGCTGCACACACTCACACACACACAAACACACACACGACTTATGCAATTTGTTGTGCCGCTCATCATCGAACAGCATCTAACATTTAACCCACATTTTGTGGCGGTTCCTGGTCCAACGATGACCTTCGCCGCTAGCCAAGTTAAGAAGCAGCAGCTTGAAATACAAAATACGTAGAAAATGTGTTTAAAATTGTAGGCAAATTGACGGCTGCGTTTAACAGACAAACAACACGCCCACCTAAAAAAAAAACCAAAAAAAAACGAAAAAAAAAAAAAATCAACTCCAAAGTTAATTAATTTTAAGCAACCCCCTATAAAAATGGCCTACAAAACTGAACAAATTTAACCAGCAGCAGCAGGCAGTTAAAAAATGCATTGCAGTAATAAATTGACCCACTTTCGAATCTGCAACCTGACCCAACTAGTAACGCAAAACCCAAAACCCAATACCCAAAACCAAAAAAAAAAAAAAACAAAAAAACAACGGTGAAAAAAAATCAAAACAAACTTGGCTGGAAATCGACAAGCGCCAAACAACAACAAACAAGCCTCAACAGCAGCAGCAACAACAACAAAAACAACAACAAAAACAACACCAAACACTTTAGTGCAACAGTTTAGTGTCAGGCAAAACGAATGACTTAAGAAACGAACGCGAGGCGACGACGCTGGGTGACGACAGCGTCTGCACTGCTTGCTATATTTGTTGCCCTCCCGCTCTCTCTTTAAGTCTGCACGTGAGCTGCATGTGTCCGTCAGTGTGTGTGTGTGGGAATGGGTGTGTGTGTGTGTGTATACACAATCAAAATTAGTCTTAGCCGATAATTTGAGTAGCCCAAGAAGAGGCAAGTGGCAAGTGGGGCAGTCGGGGTTGCCACTCTGCTAGACTCGGGCGGTGGCAGCACCAATCACTTCACAAATGCATTTCAACTTCAACTTTAAACTGCAATTGTTTGCAGTCGCCGTCGCGAATTGAGTAATTGGCCTCTTTGCCTTGCGCTCCAAATGAATTCGCCTTGTTTGACTGTTGGTAACAAGCACAGCAACAACAACAGCAACAACTACACAACTGACAGAATTTGAAAGGCATTCAACAATATTCAAAGTGGTGAGTTTTAAGTATCTTTGTGGCAAGCTAAACTCAAGGCAAAGAAATTCTGATTAGCTTTAATTACAGGCTTATTTTGATATCAATATGTATATCGATAAATGTAGAAAAGTGTCAGAACTCAAACTCTCATAACTTTTTAAATTTTAGCAGATTTTAAGAGCCATGCAATTTTGATCATAGTTGGAAGTCAAAATTGATACAATATTTAAACTTAGTTAATTTATACAATTTTAATGTTTTTTTGTATATTCTTTTATAAAGGACATATTTTTGTAAGCAATGCCAATATAATTTTTTTAGACTCTTGATGCTACATTTCTATAATTTTTAAATTCAAGAAAACTATATTATATTTTTTTCATACCCCTGTTATGATTTGTAAATAATTATTAAAATGCATTTTGTAAGAGTTGCATAGTGTTGTACTCCTCCCATCATTAATCAATATTAACGTAAAGTACATTCACCCAATACACCAAATTCACCCACTTAAATACTTACTTAAGCTTTCAGCATGGCTTAAATTATTTATTTGCAGTACTTGCTATACCCTGTAGCCATTAAATGTGCAGTAGGGTGTGGTCTAGAAAACTAGAAGTTGATGGAAAAATTTGTTTTAACGAAATTAATATTATTGGAATTCAGAATGTATTTAGACAGTCGATTCCAAAGGGGGGACCCTTAGCATCAAACGCTTGATTTTGACAAAAATAATTTTTTTAGAAAACTAATTAGAATGTAGAACGAATAAATAGGCCAAACTTTGATTAAAATGACACTCCGCTTGAAAATCGGTCCAGTTTTGACAAAGTTATGGAAGTTTGAAGTTGGTCAGACTTTGGATCTAACAACCTTACAAGTCAAAATTTTTGTCAGATTTCACATGATTTTTTACAGAAAAATGAAAGGTCTCAGAATCAAATTTAAAGTGTTGTTTTACACTAATTACGATATAAGGAGTTGATTAAAAGTGAAAACTTGAGTTTTAAAATTTTGAATTTTCAAAATATCAAAGGGGGGACCCTAAGCATCAAACGCTTGATTTTGAGGTAAATAATTTTTTATAGAAAATTAATTAGATTTGAATGTAGTACGAATAAATAGGCCAAACTTTGATCAAAATGGCACTCCGCTTGAAAATCGGTCCAGTTTTGACAAAGTTATGGAAGTTTGAAGTTGGTCAGACTTTGGATCTAACAACCTTACAAGTCAAAATTTTTGTCAGATTTCACATGATTTTTTACAGAAAAATTAAAGGTCTCAGAATCAAATTTAAAGTGTTTAAAGTGAAAGCTTGAGTTTTAAAATTTTGAATTTTCAAAATATCACAAAATTCATTAGTGGGAAGACAGAGTATTTACTTACAGGGTATCTGTTAGTTAGACAGTGTTTAGCGGTGATTGCACTGCTTGCAGCGTAACTAAAATGTGATTTGGCTTAGTCAATTGGTTTTAGGAACAATTCGGTCGGCCAATCAACTGGCCACTTGTTCCAAGTCCAGTCAGGCGACCAGTTGAATTTCATGCTCTAGATAGTAACATGCACTTAGAGTTTTTTGCATGTATAAGACTGTATGTGTGTATGTGTGTGTGTGTGAGTGTATGAATGGGTGTGCGTGTGGCTCAGCAACGGATTCAAATACTTGTTGCATATTAAAAACTTGATATTTTATTGACTATAATTTTTTTTTGTGTGAATACATTTCAAATTGGTTCAAGTTACGAGTGCGCGCCCCAAAATGCCAACGCTATAAATAATAATAGCAACAACAGCAACAATAACAATAGCAACAGTTATAAAAAAATGACAACAACAATTGCTATTTTCATTGTGCGCAAGGTGTTAAAAATCTGTTGTATAACTCAGAGTTCGGGAAACAACTTAAAAATCGATTAACAGCCGCGTAATTATGGACATAATTTGTGTGCACAAGTGTTGCAGCAACAACAACAAAAATAACCACAGCAACAGCAACAATAAATATAATATATAGTATGAAAAAGTAAATGGCAAGAAATTGAAGCCCACAAAAATATCAATGACCATTAAATGGCCTTGAACTTGAATTTGCCAAGGAATCAGTTAGGAATTTAATATATAATAATACCAGTTTATGGGTATTATTGTCGGGGCTTTCACTTTTTTTTGTGTTTCGAGTCAATTCAATTCAATTCTTGTGAAGGGCTCTTCGCTTAATGGCCAAATGCAAATGCATTGGAAATTTTCGGAAGGTGAACCAGTGTAACGCCCAGTTACAGACACGTGTGTGTGCGTGTGTGTGTATGTGTGTGTGTGTGTGTCGGTGCGTGTCGGACAAGGTCAACACCTTTCCTTTTGCCAGGCGCTAAAAAAAAGAGCTGTCTACAGAGACAAAGACAGACACTTGAGTTAATTGAATAAGTGTAATAACAAGACAAGAGATTGCGCATACGCCCCGTTAGTTGGGAGCACTTGTTAATTAAAATATTTTGAATTTAATTATACAAGCAATTGTCACACTTACACAGCATACGCAAATTGTTAGAGCTGAGAATGCGTTAGTGTGGGAATGCTAGACTTGGAAATATCCTGTACATCAATTTAAAATTAACTTTTTAATATTATGAAATTTGCAGAATAATTTATATTGATTGCTAAGCTATATATTAGGAAAATGGCAGGAACAAGTTATGGCAGGTATAATTTTGAAGTTATGATTGTAATTAGCTTTTTATGAATAAAAGATACAAATGTATCTATTTCATAAATTTGCTATATTTAGTTATTTTAATCGACAAGTTTAACCATATTTGATTAAATTAGTTTGAGAATAGCTTAATGAATGCTTTCTTTAGCTTGCAATACCCTGTAAAACATTTGATACGAGTAAAGATAATATACGAAAGTATCTACACAATCTATGACCATTATTCAAGTCTTTAATTGAACTCCCTAATAGATAATTTCATTGCCAATCTTTTTAGTCTGTTATACCCCGTTAATTATAATTGTTTACAGGGTATTTCATTATACAAAGTACAAATCAAGTATCCGTGTCTGACAAAATGTTAATTGACTACAGCCAATTAAACAAACAGGCAATCAGTCAATTGGTCAATCAGTTATATATCATATATCATACATCAAACATATGTATATCAATAGTTTTATTGGCTAGTTCCCTTCATTAGCTGCACTATTGTATACGGATTTGTCTATTGGGGATATGATATCAATCGTGGGCTGCAAATCATTTGGCCAAAACACGTCAGCACGACAAATGCTGCCACCTTAATTAATCCAGTTTTTATGGAGCGTCTTGTTTAAATTAGTTTGACATTTAAGTTTCGCATTTGCCGCTGGGCTGTTGACTACCGATGTTGCTGTTGTTGTTGCTGTTGTTGCCGATGTTGCTGCTGCTTCGGTTTACGTCTTCTTCGCCGTCATCTATGGTCATAAATTTTTAATTTCTGGCACCGACGTCGCTCATCATAAATTGCCTTTTAGTGCCAAAAAAGCAAAAGCAACAAAAAGCAGTAGAAGCCAAAAAGCTAACGCCAAATGTGAAAAGAGCAAAGCCGATGCCTTTGGCATTCAAATGACCAGATCTGAGATGAGCAGAGCCACAATTCACAGCCGAAAACCACAGCCACAGTCTCAGCCATGTCCAACCAGTTGAGCGGGCGTTTCGGGCCAGACCCAGACCCAGACCAGACCAGACCAGATTCATACTCGTACCCGTACCAAGACTCACATTCAGACGTGTTTGATGATGAACTTGATGCCGATTTAACGGCAATCAACAAGCGAAAAAATTATTTTAACAGCAACTTCTTTTTTTTTTTTGTTTTTTCCATTTTTTTCATTATCTCTTCTTATTTGCTTTTTTTTGTTTGTTAAAACCAAAAGTTGTTCTTATGTAAATGTTTTCTTATTTTATTTTTAATTTGTCTTTTTTTATTTTTGTTATTTCTTATTTGGGATTCGTTTGCTGACGTTTTGCGCTTTTGCTCGCATTTATATTTAATTATGTTAATTAAACCAGCATTGAATACGACAATGGTGGCTTAGAACTGGTCAGCTGGTTAGCAATATTAAAAAAAACTAGAAGGAGCACTCTAAAATTTATTATGTAGAATCTTAAATACACTCTACGAAATTTGACTCTATATCCATATTGGTAGCTAATTAATAATTTTAATTTTTGTAAGAAGTATTCAATAAAATCTTCGACGTTGTTTATCGTATATTAAAGTATATATTTTAGTTTTGAGATTTTAGTAAATGTCCACATAAATAGGAAGGTCCAAGGAAACATGTATAAGATTCTTTGACCTGACTTACTCGCTGATCATTGCACAGCCCAATCCATAACACTTGATAAATTCTTTGGAATTAATTTGAATTAAATGTCAAACATAAAAAATATTAACATAACTTTTAAAATTTCTCTTGAAGCTTGTATATAAAATATGTATATAAATCAGGCAAATTAATAAGAATTCTTAAAAAACTAGAAACTAATTTGTTTTAATAAATAAATAAATATCACAAAAAAATAACGATGTTTTTAAAAGAAAATGGAGTTTTATCAATGAAAATTAAAGTTATATATAAAATGTTCAATAAACAATTTTTTTTCGGTTATTCAGCTTGAAGTATTATTGTAGTAATTCTTCAATTTAGCTGTACTTAGTGTCTAGTTAGGATTGTTGAACTATAAACATTTTTTAACAAATTTAAGCACAATGTCTTAGGGCATTAAAACAAGTGTTTCAACATTTTGTTAACGATTAGCACAGACAAATGATCAGAAACTATAAATATCTTAGTAACTTACCAAAAATATTGTAGCTGAATGAGTCAAGCACTCAGCTTAAAGCTATAAGACTAAGTATATATATAAATATATCTATATAAATATGTATTTTTTATAGTGCTAAGTGGACTGGTAGTTCCGGAAATTGTGATGCAAGCATTGAGCATATTATTATTGCCTGTTGTCAACTAACGAGTTGAGATACTTTTGAGTCAAACCTGAAGTCTATAAATCTTAGCACTATCAGATGAATACTAGTAACATACAAAACTAATGAATTGAATTCAAAACTAGCGCTTTTAAAAACGCAACAGGTTGGCAGCACCATTTGCAGACTCATTCATTCAACCTACCTCAACTCCCAAAGACAATTTGACTCTTTTTTTATGGTTTTGAGATGCTGCAGTTGAAGCCGAAGCTGGAAAACTTTGTGAAGCGGGAGAGGAGACTGAATCGGATTCGAAGCTGGTACCGAGTCCGAATTCGCTCCGTCTTGAGTGTTGAGTGTTGAGTGTGGATTGTGGAGTGTTGAGTGTGTTGCGTATAAAACCAATTTGAGCGACGGATTCCGAACCAGTTGAGCGCTGACTTTGCAAACGTTTTCATCATCATCATCAACACAACGCGATCGTCCAAGAGCCAAATGCATTTGGCCAAAAGTTCGTTACAGCCAAACAAAAACACAACAAAAACAACAACAACACAACATAAAGTAAAGCAAACCACATAAAATAAAGTAAAATACCAAATTGTTAACTATTTTGTCTTTGCTTTTTGCGTTTTGCGTTTTGCCTTTGTTTCTGTTTACTGTGTTTTTGTGTCTTTGCGTTTTGTGTTTGCAGCCAAAGTTAAAGTTAAAATTTGCCGTCAAGTGTTTTCTTTGGTTTGGCTTCGTTTGCCGTTTTATTCGTTCGACGTGCGCGATAGCGAACGGTTGTTGCTTTGTCTTTGTCTTGCGCCCCTTTTTGTATCTGACGGATACGCGAGACTCGCGAACGCGCTCTCAATCTATCTCTGTGTGTCTGTGTCTGTGTGTGTGCGTGTGAAGAAAGAGCAATATTTATAAAAAAAAAAAAAAAAACGAAGAAATAAATATATATATAAAAAAAAAATGCTGTTGTTGGTGGCGAAATAACGAAATAACGCCAACAACAATTGTCGATGAAACAGCAGCCACCACCGCATAAGAAATAGTTTTTCCAGTGCAAAAAATAAAACCAAATGCTCATTATATAAATCATCATCAAAAATTGTGTTAAATATATCATCATTATATACGGAGCACATGCAAATGCGTCAAGTGCTTTGCAGATTTAAAACTCAACTCTGTGTGGATAGCAGCAACATTAACGACTTTTCTTGGAGCCAACAATAAGGTAGGTAATAAATAAAGTATCCTCTGTTTCACTGTTGCATGTGCTCCACATTTCATGGTATTTCTTACACGTTATGCAATTGTTATTGCTGTTGTTGTTGTTGCGGTTATTGCCGCTGTTGTTGCTGTTGTTTACGCATAATGATGTATCGATATCGCCAGCGTGTGCCATTAACATATTCAATGCCTAATCACAAATGGCAGCTGTCGAGGCCAAAAGCATTTGCTGCCAATTTCGATATATGTATATATATAAAAAAAGGCCAGCGAAAGCATTGGCCTTAATTTGTTGACCAATTGTCGTTGGAGTCTAAACAAACTGAGCAACTGTTGCTGCTGGTCAAGCGCAATTGCCAATGCACATTGTTTAAACTTTGCCATTCTCACAACAGAGAGTTAGAGAGAGAGGGAGTGAGAGAGTGGGAGAGAAAGAGAGAGAAGTTTACGATGAGACACGACATATTTAAGCATAACTCGCTTGAGATCAGCTAAGAGATTGCAGAGGGGATTTTTTTCTTCAATCTTAAATAAGTTGTTCTAGGAAGAACTTTAAGTTTATAAATTTATAACAAATTATAAAAAACCGCAACTTAGAGTGAAGTTTAAAGCTAGTTTGCCCATGCAATCGATAACTTTGATATAAAGAACTCGCTGTAGATTAATTAAGAGATTGCAGAGGGGATTTTTTCATCAATCTTAAGTATGTTGTTCTAAGAAGAACTTTAAGTTTATAATTTTACAATAAATTATTGCAGAATTTTTTATAAAAATGCGCAACTTTGAGTGGAGATTAAAGCTAGTTTGCCCATGCAAACGATAACTTCGATAAAAAAGAACTCGCTATAGATTAATAAAGATATGGCAGAGGGGATTTTTTTATCTCAAAGATGTTGTGCTGTGAAGAAATTTAAGTTTATAAATTTAAAATATTGCAAAAATTTTTTAATAACGAAGAATAAAGCTAGTTTGCCAATGCAATCGATAGGTTCGATAAAAAAGAATTCGCTGTAGATTAATGAAAAAATTGCAGAGGGATTGTTTAGTAATTCTTAAATATGATTTTGTGGGAAGAACTCAAAGTATATAAATTAATAATAAATTATTGCTAGATTTTTTTGAAAAAAACCGCAACTTAGAGCGAAGATTAAAGCTAGTTTGCCCATGCAATCGATAACTTTGGTAAAAAACAACTTGTTGGCTTTGTTTTTATTGCAGCTTAGCATTTTTTTATTTGTACTTATTTTTTTTTTTTGGAGAGTATATGTGTGTGTGTGAGTGTGTGAAAAGACACTTGACTGGCGGCACGAAGTCCACCCGCTGCAACTAACTGAAGCTGGCAGCGCATTCTTGGAAAATCTTTCGACTCTCAGCAGCAGCAACAACTGAGTGTGTGTGAGTGTGTGAGTGTGTGCTGGTGTATGAGTGTGTGTGTGTGTGTGTGTGTGTGCTGGTGTGTAACTGCGGTTGCGATTGCTTGCACATCATTTGGCCCGTTGGCGTTGCGCTTTTTACAATGTGGTATGTAATTCATTTGCATTGTTTAACTCTGCACCGTTTTCTTCTTTGGCAACAACAACAACAAAAATAGCTTTAAGCAAAAACGATTTACATAAAATTTATTGCTGCCACATTACAAAGCAGTTAGTTAATGCTGTTGCTGCTGCTTAATTGTGCGAAAAGCGTTTTGCTCGCTGATTGCAACGTGCTCAGCCATTTGGCCAACACAGCCGGCACATCACGTATACGCCACGTGGCGAGCCTTGAACTCGGCTAGCATTTGCTAAACACACACACACACACACTCAGATGGATAAAATAACCGGTTAAAAATTGCATTCATTTACAAGAAATTAATTAATTAATTAAAATTTGCCGTAAATCATATTATTTAAACACTTTAAAGTATGGCAAAGCCAAAAATCCTCAAAATTCGATCATCATTGATGATCATCAATTGGTGTTCGGGCAGCCTAATCGACACTTCAGTAGCACTTGGACAATTTGGTAGCCGTTGGCCAAATTCAATTTTGAATTGAGTTTGAATTTTGAATTTTGGATTTTGATTTGGAAGAGGAACGTCATTTTGGGTTTAGACATGGATCAAGGCGATCAATCAAAGCAACTTCAATGGCCTGTTACCATAGCAAATTGTGCAAAGGTAATGGTAATCAAATTTATATATAGCTATAAATATATATATATATATATATATATATACTTATAAATCTGCTGATTTAGTTAAGTGTCTGCCCAGAGATAACTGAACTTCTGTGCTGCCCTTGTAACGAATATTCGATATAAAAAAAATAAAAAAAAATACAGTTGTTATGTTAATGTCTCGAATTGTTGAAGAAGCTGGAGATGCTGCTGGTCAGCGGCATTTTTGGTTAACAGATTTGCAGTTGTTTGTTGTGTGTTGTTTGTTGTTTGCCTTTTGTTGTTGCCTGTCAGCCGCCTGAACTGTTGGCATTTAAGACCATCGATCGATCGATGGATCGATTGATGCTTGATGCGGTTGCGTTTAATGGAATCTTAATTAATTATTAGTTTTTTTTTTCAACGGCCTTTTGCAGCTGACAAGCTCCATATGTTAAACAATCAAAGCGGGTTTTTTGTTTTGCTCTTTTCTATTGTTAACAAACAGAAAATTAAAAAAAAATCAATAAAATCAGCGGAAGTGTTAAATGTTAAACTTAAGGTGAGGATCATTTTGTGGGTGGCTCATGCTGCGGAATGATCAATGATTATTTAATGACAAATTAAAATTATATGAATTCGGGTTTTTTACAATATAACAAAGATTTAATTAAATTAAATAAAATTGAATATTATCTCAGCAATTCGCTTAAAATTTTTGCTTTGTAAATTAAAAAGTTTATGGTATACTTAAAAACTTTTTCACTCAATTGATTCAGAGCAATCAAAAATTGATTAATACATTCTATACTATGTATATTTTTTTAAATGCATATTCTTCCATATCTGTTTATATCTCTAATTTCTTGTCAATTTTTATTTATTGTCATTTTATTATAAAAATCTCATATCTTTTTCAACCATTTTTAGCATCTGTTTATTTTTGCTTTCGTTTTCTATAAAATATTTAAATTAATTGCAAATGGATTTGAGCAATTTTGTCAATTTCATTTGCTTGACTTAAAATTAGCACATTAAATTTTTATTAATGATGGCATTTAAAGACTAAGACCAAAGCGATATATATTTTGTATTTAACTGACATGTCAACTTTATGAAATAATCTTTAAAATCAGTTAAAAGTCTCAGTGGGGTTTTTCCTGTTATATTTTTTTGTTGTTGTTGTTGTTGCGTTTCTTGTTCAATTTGCAATATTTATTTGTTTAAGCTTTTGGCATGTATATCGCATATATATTTGAAATTTATGTTTTATTAGCGCGCTTTCGTGTAGCTGTTTTCGTTTTAAAAATTTACTTTTATCTGTCGCCTAGTACGAGTCCGACTTTGAGCAGGTTTTTTCTTTATATATATACATTTTTTTTTGCCGTGCGATCAACTTTTTTTTTTTTTTGAATTTTTGCAAGTGTGTGTGAATGTGTGTGTATATTTTTTTCGATATTGATTTTTCGTATTAAGCGCATTTCTGCGTACCGTTTTTTCAAGGCCAATCATCAAGGGGTGGAGAGCTGTGCCAGGGGTGGAGGAAGGGGGTTGATGTCTGGTCAATCTGGTCAGCTAACAAGTTTTCTTGCTGTTGATCAATTAAATGAAATTTTAGCAGTTGTTGTTGTTGTGGCTGTTCGAATTGTTGTTATTGCTGTTGGCGGTGTTTTAATAGCTTTGAAAAATGTGTGCAAAAAGTCCAAGTGTCAACTGCGAGGCGCCACAAATCGCTGCCTCCTCTTAGCTGAATCTGCAGCCTTGCAGCTTGGACTAATCAATTCAGCTGCTGCTGAGCTGCTTGGGCGTCTTTAAAGCTTGGTGAGATGATTAAGCCATGTTTGCACTTATGTAAGTGTGGTATCCGATAACGGGGCGGCGGCCATAAGTCGTCTCAAGTGTCGTCATCTGGCGTTTCAACATTTTTCCACTGCCTTCTTCTGCTGTCTTTCTTTCTACCTGTATTGTTTTTGTTGCTGTTGCTGTTGGCGAGCAGTTCCGCCAATTAGCGACGCTTCCGCTGCAGCAACAACACACCAAAAATTTTCTCAGCTTTTCCTCTTATTTTTTATTGTTTTGTACATTCAATTGTTGTTGTTGTTGCTGTTGTTGTCATTTAATTCGCCTTTCAGCGTTGCATTTTCTTTAACGAAACTTGGAAATTAAGCAAAAATTATGGGCATTTCTTGCTGTTGTTGTTGCTGCTGTGTTACAACCAAATTAAATAATTTGCAATTTGCATAAATTACAGAGCCCTCGAAAAAAGCCATCAAACATTGCGCCTTCGGTTACGCGTCAAAATTAACAAATTAGTGCGATGTTTCGCAAATCGACGCCAACAAACTTCCGAATCGTCAAACAAATTCAAAACAGACTTTCCAAAAACATTCAAAAAAATAAAAAATAAAAAAAAATGTCGCGCATGCGCTTGGAATGCCAAAACAACAACAAATAAATAAATAACATGATTACAACAAACAAATGCCCAAAATGTGTGGACCAGCTTTGGGGTTTTGTTTTTGTTTGGGGATTTACTCGCAGATTATGTAAGTTGAGAACCGCTAAGCAAATTGTTGGCCCCGTCATGGCTGGGCTCCCCCCAGAGACCCCAGAGACTCAGTTGGAGTCGCTTCAGTCTCTTCAGTCGCTTCTCACGCTTGTCAGAAAATGTCAAAAGTGACGCTGCTGCATATTGAAGTCGAGAAAATACAAGAAAGAGCCGACAACGAGCTTAGAATAAGCCGGCGATTGAATATCCTCTTCTATATAATATATTTATTCATTATAATATTATTTTATATTTATATATTTATATACATTATATATTTATACTTTATTTCTTTAGATACTGATAAAAAATAAGCTCAACAAAAGTTATTTTATAAGATCATTTATAAAAAATGCATAATCGACTTTTCTTCTTTAAAATAGGACGATAATTATATTCATTATACATTTATTACACCCTGTTTAATACCCTAGAAAATACAAGAAAGAGCCGACAACGAGCTTAGAATAAGCCGTCGATTGAATATAATCTTATATATAATATATTTACTTATTATAATATTTTTTTATTTTTATATATTTATATCCTTCTATTTACTTTATTTCTTTAGCTACTGCGAAATAATAATACCTACGTTTTAGACATTCGCCTTTGTTTTAAAATGGTCATGAAAGTACTTATTTATTGAAAATATATTTCCCAACTGTAGAAAGAATTGACCCAAAAAAAGTTTTTTATAAAATCATTTATAAAATATGTATAATCGACTTTTCTTCTAAAAAATGGGATGATAATTATATTTATATTAAATCTCTTTCTATATAGACAAACGGCAGTACAAATTCATTGGTCTCTGTTTAAATTTTTATTTATTTATTTACATTTAATTTATTTATATTTATTTATATTTATAAACTTTATTTATATATATATACACTTTGTTTACTTATAGTAATATGCATATTTAAATTTTAACTTTAATTTCTATAAATTTACCAACTGCATTACAAATTCAATACACTCTATTAAATACCCTTTACTTATTAATAATAATAACTCTTACAAACTGCGTTATTTTTTCTTTCGCGGAAATTTTCGACGCACGCTTAAAAGCTTTATCTCTGACAATAGCTACATCAATTTTAAAGCGGGTGTTGGTTAAGGAAGGGGAGGAGGAGGGGATCAGGGGCGCCACAAATTGCGGCAGGCGCCATGGTCAAACCGAAAGGTGAAAGACAAAAAGCCAAATGGATGAACAACAGTGGCTGCTGTGTCATCTTCCAGGCGCCTCTTTGTTCGTCTTTGCGTGAAGATGAGTTTTTTTTTTTTTTTTTTTTTGGTATTAACCCTCGTCTTTTCCCCTACCCCTGCCCCTGTCCTTTTAGCTGATTGTCTGACTGGTTGGCTGACTGTCTGCCTGGTCTGCTGATGACCTTTAACGTTGCCTTCACTTCACGAGCGGCAGTCAAAGAAAAATCTGCATATCATTCATTATGTGGCTCTGACTCTGGAACTCTTCGTTCCTGTTGTAGCTAAATTATTAGTTGGGAATTGCGAGGGAGGAAACAATTTACGATTATTTGTCTGCCTGCCGACTTAAGACCATGTTAATCGCTGCAGTTGTCTACGCAGGCGGCAGCCATAAATATCAGAAATAAAAAAATAAAAAAAAAAAATACCGACTATATAATAAAAAATGTCAAGGATTTGGCAAAGAGAAAGAGAGTCGCACAATAAAATGCAATCAGCGTCGGTTCGCTAATCGCTCAATCGGGTTGGCCAGGTCTAGAGGCCGTGGTTCCAGTTCGACCTGGTTGACACTTTAATTGGAGTCAGCCACCGACAACAACCGCAACAGCAACCGCAACAACAACAACAACAATGTAGACAACGTCAACGAAAACGACAATCGTGAGCAAGGTCATTTTAAAATGGTTTCTTTCTTTTTTCTCAGCGATTGTGCGCAAGATTAACCAAAAACCAACTCCAAGAAAAAAAAAAAAATAAATATATAAAAGAAAAAAAAAAGAGAATGAAATAAATTCCGAGCAGTTTGCATAAATAAATTCTATTGCTGATTGGATCTGCCATTGACTTATTGACTTTTAATGGCATTTCAGACACATTCCATATTTCTTCCTACTCTTTTGTTGTGCGTGTGTGTGTGCGAGTGTGTGTATGTGTTAATTTGGCAGTCGATGTCTGATGATTGATGTGAAATGTTTTTGTTATGAAATATGAATGCAAATTCAAATTTAAATGACGATTAGTCAGCGCATAGCTAAGAATTGATAGACAGTTGGTTTTTTTTTTTATTGATTTTTAAGTGGGTCAAGTTGGCGTCTAGACATAGAAATAGATCCTGCTGCGGATGCGGGTGCGTATGATGATTATGATGTCAGCAATTGAGTGGGAAAAACGCATCATTAACGGCATCCGGCCGCATGAGTCAGGCCAACAAGATATCTTAACGGGTTTGCCATCTCTATGTAAATAAAAGACGACTCTACGCATATGGAGGCTGTTTTTGCTGCTGTTGATGATTTTGTAATATTAGTTAATGAATTTCCAACCAAAATTGGTGGCCAATTAACAGATGTCTTGCCACAACAATTTAATGTTAACGTCTATTTCTTTTTTCTTGCTCTCTTCTTTTAGCCATGTGCCTGCTGCCATAAACAAAGTCACGCTTCCTAATTGAAAAGTGCCAGCTAAATGGACGCGTAGCACACGGCCAACTCAAAGTTAGAGTGAGAGAGAGTGCGTGATCGAGAGAGAGAGAGAACAAGACGCAGTGCAGTTTGTTTGGACAACAAGAGAGCGACACACACACATACACCGAAGCGAAGCAACCAAAACAGAGGCCAAAATGTGCAGCTCTACAAAAATGGTTTACAGTTATAGAATTTTATGGCTTTCCGGCGTTTTACTAGGTAAGTTGTGGCCCCAATAACAAGACGATTCGAATCGAAACGAGACAACACGACACATAAATTAAATGCCAAGTGCGTCGATTAGACGATTTGCTTTGAGGCCGAATATCGATGGCAGGCGTGAGCCACATAAAAAAAAAAGAAATATATAAGCCAAAAGTTGGCAAATAAAATTTAGAGCATGGATAAGAATTTCAAAATTTAACCAAAGAGTTCAATTGTAGCTCAATTGATGGTCATTTCCTATATTCAACTGTTTGCTAACATTTAATTAATTGCAGCTCACCTTTTACTGGTGGCGATTACGGCACAGGAGCCAGCCAGTCCAGTATTTCAAAATCACAAGACGAAGGAATGGACGAATTTAGATAATATCACATTCTCCTTCGATTGCAAGCGGCGTTCGGTAGGCTTTTATGCGGATATGGAGTACAATTGCCAGGTAAGCAGAGCACCATGGAGAATTTGACCAATTTTTTTGGAATTAATTAATAACTCGAAAACGAATAAAGTTTTTTTGGTTTAGTTTTTTTGCATTGGGCATATAATATCAATACGCAAATGTCATTGAAAAGTGGGCGGGGAGCCGCCTTTATTCTGGAGTCTGTGATATGCAAAATTTTTGTTTATCAAGCTATCAACATCAAACTCACATATTATTATACTAACTCTTTGTTCAAGTTTGATCCAAATCGGACTACTGTATCATATAGAAATAATATAAATTAGATTGAAGACTACTTTTTTGTGAAAATCTTATTAATTGTAATATTTTAATGCAAAACTCACCAGTTTTAAGAGTTTGTAAGTTTCTGGCATTTTAGACAACCTTAGACTACCATATCAAATAGAAAAATCGGCTGTAAATCTGTAAAGTCTGGCTCTCTTTTTTATACAACAACGAGGACAATACAACCAAATTATACAATCCAAGCTTTTAAACACAAAATACAAACCTCTCCGAACAGATTGCAAATCAAAGCTTTTCAATTTATTAGCAATATCTATTAGTTTTTTGTATTTAAGTTTTGCTGAAAAATGCAACAATTTTACCTCTGTTTGCACTGTTATTTATAACTTAACAGTGGCGAATTCTGTTAAAATTTCTGGTATGTTACATTACAGTTTGGACATTTCCTAGTCGATTGCTGTTATTAAGAACGTATTTTAATATCTTTCAATAATTTAATTTATTCCAAAAAATCGGGAAAATTCCCCATTGTGCAGTGCTCGTATATTTGAGAGTAAGCAGTTCAGCTTGACTACTGTCATTTTGAATTGCATACCAACTTTTATATGGCCAGCCTAAAAGTATGCAATAAATTTAAATTTCATATAAATATTTCAGATATTCCATATGTGCGATGAGGAGGGCAATCGAATACCACATTTGTGCGCCAACGAGACGAGCTTTAATCAGGAATACAGAATATGTGATTGGGATTATAATTTTAACTGCACAGAGTCACCGGTAAGCATTAATCATATTAATCCTTGGATTAATGTTAAATAAATATCTTTTCTTTCCTAGAAATGGTTTTATCTGAATGAGTTAACGTATGCCACAGATCCGCCAGACGAAGATGAAGATGACTACTAAATGCAATTAACTAAATATTTATTGTCTTTGAGGAGCAAAAACAAATTAAATTAAACGCCGCAAAACTGAACAAAAAATTGAATGATATAAAAGCGAAAAAATACCTAAATGGAGTGTAAATTTCCATGAAAATGTTAACTAATTTAAGAAATTTGTTGACAATTTTTGTTGAGTTTCGTTTTTGTACAATTGTATGTAGTCTAATTTTTGAGTACTGTATCGAATGAGAGTCGTGTAAATAATGTAAATAGAAGGCCAGTAACTAATAACAACCTTAACAACATCAACAACAACTACAACAACTACAACAATTCAAGGCCGTCAGATTACTATATAATTTACATATAATGTTCTTTGTGTGTAAGCAACAAAAACAAAATAAATCGAAACCATGGATTGTACTTTTATATGAAATAATTCCAACAGCTTCTAACTTAATTTCCGAGAATTCCGTTGATGTGACAAAATGTTTTTTAATCCATTAGCAAATTGTCGGAATTGTTTTAGATTTTTTTTGCACTATGTGGGAGTCACCGACTAGGTAAATAACCCCCATGAGTCAAGTTCAATGACGAAACGAAAAAGGGTATCAAAAAAACTCACATAAGAAAATTGCTCAAAAAAAGTAGGGTAGTTAGTGCGTGAAATTGCAACTTCCTGACTCAACAGTTTATAAAATGGAATACGAATGGATGTTATACAGTTAGTGTAAAATTAAAGCTAGAACTCTCTACAAGCAATTGGATTATTACATGATGATATATCAGAAATTCTGTTGTGTGCTGCTGTTGGTTTTCTTATCTGCGGTGAGTCTTTAAATATTTCTATTAAATTCCTTTAATAATTTATTTTTAATATAGCTCGCTTCTGCCCAGTACTATACGCCATATAATCCTTACAATACGCCCAGCCCTACGTTTTCCAGCTTGAACAATAATTACTACTATACCACGCCATATCCCTATATCGGTATACCTACGGCTACTCCATATTATTACAACGATCCAAAGATACGCATTTGGCCCTATGTCATCGGACAGTATCTGTATCCTTCCTATTACAATAACAACAGCAACAATCCTTATGCTTCCTTGAGCACACCCAATTGGCAGAGTTATTATACGAATGCCTATCAAAATAATTGGGGTAAAAAATAGATGGATAAAACTGACTACATATTTTTTAATCTTTGTTCATTTCAATGTTGTTTCAATAAAACGTTATAAGTATTGTTAAGAAATTTGAGTGGAAACCTTTGGTTTGGGTTACAGTTACACAAACATAAATTCTCGTAGAACCCATAAGCATTTATGACACCTTTGACACATTTCGAGCATACAAAAAAAAAAAAAAAATAACAAAAACAAACAAGATGCCGCCGAAGAACCTTTTCAACTCAAGACCCAGACGGTTGTTGTTGTTGTTTAACAATTAGGCCTAAAAGTGCGCTGCGATTACCACATAATACAATGTGCTTAACGGATTTCACACCTGGCTGCTAGTTACCAACTTGGGTGTTATTATGTAATAACAAATGTTTGGGCTTTACATAGAGTAATGAACTTGAAACTTGGTACTGCTGCACTTCATAATGAACTCAAACGCGAAACTACATCATTATCAGTTGATTGACTTTTGACCCACATTTTGTTAGCCATGAATGGAAAGGTATTTGAGTTACGTCCATGTTGTTGAACTGCTAAGCATAACTGTAAGCTGTTATGCATGCCGATCAATGCGGATTGATGGCACACAGATAAAAAATCTTTGCATCATATCAAATGTTCAAATGTTCTATAAATATGCATATCAGTGTGACATATAATGCCACAATACGCACTCTTTTATTATGCAAAGCAGCTGCTGTGAGGGAACTTGG
This sequence comes from Drosophila phalerata, assembly GCA_951394115.2. Lineage (NCBI taxonomy): Eukaryota > Metazoa > Arthropoda > Insecta > Diptera > Drosophilidae > Drosophila > Drosophila phalerata. The sequence continues at coordinate 34,722,046 of OX596004.2, read as the reverse complement.
TGAATGGACAGCTTACAGACAAAGCAAGAGAGAGGAAGATTGAGAGAAAGACAGTGAGAGAGAGAGAGTGGTTGGAGAGTGAGAGAGAGTGAGTGCGATTCTGCTGAAGCTGGAAATGGGTCAAAAACAATCACAAAAGCGCGGGTAAAAGGCAGCCGGCAAAAATGATTGAATTACACAGACAAAAAATAAAAAAGAAAAGAAATGCAAATGAGCCAAGACGAACTGCAAATACTCTTAGTAGCTGACAGTTGAATGCACTCAAAATTTGTCAGACTTAATGCGCTAGAATTTAAATTAATTTAATAGAAGACTCTTATAATAAGAGTTATTAAATGATTTTCATATCAAAATTGATATTAAATAGTTATTTATAATTTTCTTATCTTAGATTGAGAAATAAAATATATTTTCTAATTTATAATACTATGAATGTTAATGAATGATTTTCATACTAAAATGGATATTTAAATTTGAATTATTTGAGATTAAGAAATTAAATATATTTTCTAACTTATTAAATAAAAAAATGTGTTAATGAATATTATTTATACAACAATTAATATTTAATTATTAAGCCTTATTTTACTTTATATAATGAAAAGTAAACATTATAATTACATGATTTTTATTTTAAAATTTAAATATAATTAATATCCTATAGCTTGTTTTTAGTTAAGATCGTGAAAATGTATTTTCTTTAATTTATAAATATTTGTAATTTAAGAAGCATAATCATTTAATCATCAGTGTTTAAAATTTCGGGAAATTCTATTTTATTTTTTATATGTCATATGAAATCTTATGGTACAAGTTCTAGTGTCAAAAGAGTATAAGACAATATCGCATAATACCCTATATTGCAGGTGCAACTTGTTGCAATGTAAATACTTGAGACATGAGAGCAACAACTGTTCAAACAAGCAGTTAATGCAAGTGGCTTAGTTCAAGTAGTTTGGCTTAAGATGGGTTGGGTTTGGGTTTGGGTTGGGTTGGGGCTTTGTCTTTGGGTTTGTCTGGGCTTTGGGTCAAGCATGAGTAGAGTATGTTGAGTTGTGTGACGTCAGCAGCAAGTTTGTCACGTTCGCTAAAACATTTTTTGTGCTCTGGCCCATTGCACGACTATTCGTAATAAAGTCAACAATGGAACCGAAAAAGAGATGGGGATCGGGCATTGAGTCGGCACTTTTTGGTGCGAGTCTGTCGATGAAGATCGTCTGCTGCCGTTTAGGGGAAAATTGTGAAGAAAGTGTTGAAAACGAAATTGTAACTGAGAGAGCGTTAGTTGTGTGAGAGTCGTCGTCGTCGTCAGCTAAAAAGCAAACACGTTAATGAAGAAGCTCTGGTCAAAAAAAGACTGGTCCGACCGAGAGCAAGATTCGCGCTCGTTCCAAGACCAGAGTCTTGAGACCTTACCAGTTGGCCAAGACCGTAGCCAACAGACAGTCAACGGGCACATCTCAAGCGCAGCAGTCGCGTCAACTATACGATTTGGAACTCTACACTTCTCTCGATATTGAGGCTCCTTAGCTACTGCTCTTTATTTGGCAACAGGCAAACAAGGCAAACGGCCAATTTGCGTGTGTGCTGGAGATTGATTGTTGTTGTTGTTGTTTGTTGCTATTTGTTATTTGTTGTTTTCGGTGGTTGCGTGAAAGTCGTTCGAGCATTTCAAGCCATTGTTGCTTAGTTTATATTACAGCAAAAGTTCAATGAAATAATTAAGGATACGAAGCAACAACAACAGCAAATAATCAAGTGAAAACATAGAAGAAATCAAAACACAAATCAGTTGCAGCTGCTCAAGAAAAACTATAATTATGCTGGTAAGTCAGAGCAACTCGTATCGAAATCATATATCTCTTTTAAATCATTATAATACCTGGCACGCACTGTACGACCGACTTACCTCAATTCATTGTTAACTCAAAGGAGTCGCATTGATAACAGGGCCAATACATTTGACAATTGGCTTTGTTGTGTAGACAATTCTGGCCTTGTTTATATTGTTATTTGTCATCTTGCCAAAAAGTCAACTTTCTTTTGAGCCAAGTCTTTGTTCAATTACAACCAAAAGCTCTATTAAGTACTCTATTATTAGCTGTCTTTGAAATGTTTTTTTCATTTGTTTGTTTGTCCATTTCAATTTTGTGTCATGAACTGTGACTTTAACTGCCATTAGATAATGCTCACTTGTAGATCGTAATTACATTTATCTGTCTTCCGTTTGTGTTGTATCCAACACGTGCCCTAATTGCATTCAAAATTTTTATTAGTTTTATGATTATGGTTATAGTTTTACGACCACTTACACAATAACTTCAAACTGTCTTTTACTATGGTCAAAAGGTAGGAAGGCTTGTTTATGATTTTATGTTCATTTTGTAGGTGTGGTGTCATTGTAAAAACCCATAAATTTAACTGCAGCTCCTAAAATTGATTTGGCTGCCTGCACAAATATTTCTGAATGAACTAAATTACTTACAAAATAAAGGAAAGTCTGTTAAATTTATTGAGAATATTTTGAATATTTTCAACAACAATTTTTTTAGTTGAACCTTGTCCATTTAAGTACACAACATTTACAATATTTGCTCTACAAAAAATTAAATGAATTTAATTGCTATAATCATCAGATTATTAGCTTTAATTTGTTTATATCACAGAAGTTCAGTACATCAATGATTCACACAAATTGTAAACAATTATTGTGCATACCAAATCAAGACAATTAAAAGTCAGACAAATTGCTGTCGACTTTAACTAGAATATAGGTAAATACTTCGATAACAGCAATGGTTTACCTTTAACACTTTCCATTTTAAAGGTAATTTGACTCATCAGCGACTCACGGCAAGTGCTAAAAATTTAAATAAATGTTAACCCAACCCAAAAGTAAATTTGGCATAAAAGTATTTAACACCAATTCGTTGAAATGTGCCTGGCGATATTTTGTGAACCTCTTTAAATATTTATACGAAAAGAAAAATACGAATAAAAATGAAATATATACAAGACTAAGATTTCACCCAAAGTATATATTTAAATATTGTTACATCGAATGACAGCATAAAAAGTTAAGGATGTAAATTAAATTATGCTGATGTCATTAATTTGGATGCAGTTGGAAACAGAGTTAAAGTGAAACTGAGCTGGAAAAACTGCCGGCTGTATCAATCAGTCAGTTCAAACGGAGAATATGTTAATTTCCCTATCAAATGCTCGCCTACTTTATATTGTTTATTATCACTTGTGTTTATATTCAAATAAAACGCAGATTAATTTCGAATTTCTTCGAATTGTTGCATCATCGTAAAAGCCTTTCTTTTTCCCTATTTTCTTTTGCTTTTGTTTTAATTTCGTTTTGCTTTGACTGCAGTTGCAGTTATTTAAATAAAGAAAAGCCCATAATTTCGTATTATATTTAATCAAGGCCAAACTGCAGATTTCCATTTACAGTTACAACAACACGAAAGAAAAGAGAATAACAAACAATAAATTCGGCACAAATTAGGCAAAAAGTTCAAAAAATAATAACAATAGCTTTGACAGCAAAATTAATAAACATTTTCACACAATGCCAAAAAATGAAATATTTTAAATAAATTTGGATTAGATAATACAAAAGAGGTGACAAATTATGTCAAGCCAACGGATTCCACATGATATGCGAATTCTTTTCTCGAGGTCCGCTAATTAAATTGTCTCAGAATTCAGCTTTGATTAATCTTCTGAAACTGAACTGGCCGTAAATTCCTTTTGTTTACATGAAATGATGCCAACCGTTAGTTCTACATAATTTACACGATTCGTTCAGAACTTTTGTTTTGTTTTGGCCAAAAAGGCAATCGTTAAATTGAGATATCACTTGGCCACGCTCCAGGGAAATTTTTTTATTTTTGGGGCCAACACAATTAGAAATCACAAATAGTTTTGTTTAAGCATGTGCAGAGGCTTCTTTTGTTTTCTTAATAGGTTCTGAAAATTGAAAATGGAAAGCGTCTTAATAATGACTTTCAGTTTTGAGCTGAGTTCTGCGGGAAATAATTATGGGAATACTTAGTTTAAGTAATTGAAAGATAATTGTGGAGACTTGAGAGCTTCTGGCTGTGATATTAATTAAACTTGGGCTATGAAATTAAAGGCAATGACCTTATTAAATATTAAATAAATATATAAATATAAGTATTAAATATTTTATTACTTATAAATAAGAAGCATGCATCTAAATAAAATAAGTAGGACATCTTAGAGATAATATCTCTGTTTCTTTTCCCGCTCCCATCAAAATTCTCACATGTTTTATTTATGATAATTTCACTTTTTGCAAGAGCTTGCCATAGCTTTTCGTAATATCCGTCTTTTGTAATTAATATCGCGAAATATTTGATGATTTATATGTCGGGTTTCTGTGCCTCATTTACATAGTGCAAATATTTACATCTAAATTGCTGCCCACAACTTAAACAAAAAAAAAAAAACAACTAAAAGCAAAAATCAAAAACTTCATAACTTTGGCTATGTTGACACTTTGATTTTTGTTGTTGTTGGTCGAACTAGTTGACTTTGCGGCAAGAGCTGGGAATTACATAAAAGACGACAGACTTGCGGTTCATATTGTAAGAGGCGTCAAAATGGAAATTGTTGCAAGCTAAATATGGGTCATAAAATGTTTTACGAGTACGTTGAAGCCGCAGGTTTCTTTACTGCATTCTGAAAAGTGCTCACGGTTATTACCAGAGCAAGTGAAGTGGTGGTCTTTGGACTTGAGTCTGTTAGCAGGTTCGTTTCCTAAGTCTTTCGTTTACGCAATTTCCGTGCGTGTGATGAAATGCGTCTGTAGCGGCTTTTTGATGTCATATCTGAACAACATACACTTGCACTCACACATTTACAACAATTTCACCCATTTGTACTTTCAGTTTCTCACAAAGAGTTCAAGTGCGCGACGCTCAATGCTCGCCTTGCTGTTGGCATTGTGTTGTCTGAGCTGCGCATTGGGCGCTAAAATCACCAAAAAGGTCGAAAAGCCGCCGGCTAATGCCAATAACAATGAAGACAAAGCCGAGACAGATTCAGCAGTCGAAGAAGCAGCCGAGGCAACTTCACAGGCAGCCGAAGACAACGATGAAGACGATGATGAAGAAGAAGAGGAAGATGCCGATAGCGATGATGATGACGATGATGATGATCAGGAGGAGAAAGAGGAGCTGAAGAAAAAGAAGCCAGCAGATAAGGATGTTGCAGTAGCAACCAAAAACAAGAACGAAGTGAAGCCAGCTGTTGATCCCACAGATCTTAGTGTTTGGGGCATGGTTCGCACTCTCTGGAGTTGGCTGCGCAGCGATCTAAGTGAAAGTCTTTTTGGAGATGACGATGAAAAACCTGCAGCAACAACAACAACAACAGCTGCCGTGGGTGAGTATCAAAAAAACAGCTGCAACTGCTCCAAATTCCTAATGCCAGCAATTAGTAAAGCGTTGATTGCATTTACGCAATCCTATTGTCACTGATTAGCGTCTACTCTAATCAATTTTAATTTTCTCATCGTGTCGCTTGATTCACTTTCGTTTTCAATGAAACCTGACGCCGCTAGAAACAGAAAATGATATAAAATATATAAACAAACAAGTCACCATAAGATGCTTAAGAGGTGTTAACCTCCTGAGTATACAGTCAATTTTTTTTAACTCAACTGAATGCTGAGAGTTCGCTCGCTACGAGTCTTGTTTTTTATTTCTCATGGCAACAACACCTCATTGTAATTTCACTTTCCGCATTTTTTCTAGACTCGCGTAAATTATGATTTATAAAAAAAAAACTGGCAACGCATCTTTTAGCGCTGAGAAAATATTTATGAGCTTATTTATTTTGCGCTTTTTTATGGACTTTCGCATTGCTAAGCGTTCAGGTCTGTTTGTTGATGCAATTATTATTAAAATTGTTATCGTAAGCGGTTAAATAAAAGCGAATCTTAATTTGGCAGCGATGCCAATTCAATGAGCAATTTTCGTGGATTTTCTTTGGTGGCCAAAAAAAGAAAAACAAAAGACTGAGGCAACGAACTTGGACGAAATTATAGCGTAAAGTTTTTCACTTATTAAAGCATTTCTTATTTAATTATCTTTGCAGAGGGTCGTACGTTTGGCAAGATTCGTCGTCTACAGATGGCTTTGATACCTATCATCTTTAAGTTTGGAGTACTCTCGGCCATGGTGGCATTCCTGGTGGCCATTGGAATGAAGTCGCTGTTCCTGCTCAAGGTGCTGGTCGTGATGAATGCTCTCGCTATTTTGGGCAAATTCCTGACGCTGAAGACAAGTCTATTTGGTTCTTATGAGCATGCGGCACCCTCCTTCAGTTATCCCGGCTGGAATACACATGCCAAGGAGTCCAACTGGGCACCAACTGGTCTCAGTGCATCTGGACCACCATCAGGTCCCCATCCGCCCAGCAAGGAGATTCATTTGCACATACACGGCAATGCTCAGACCCAAGCACAGTTGGCCAGCCAAGGCTGGTCAAACTATGAGTCACCTAATGGTTGGGCTAGTCGCTCTGATCCCTACAGTGCCTACCAACAGGAACAGCCAATCGCAGAGGTGCCCAACAATACGGATCCCATGTCACTGCTGCCCACAAAATATCCGGCGAGAAACTTGATTCGCTGAGCGGCTTTGAAATGCGGCTAACGACCACCGAGTAACATTTTAGTCAGCGACTTTTCTGGGTGCGCAGCTTTACGTAATTACATACATAACAAAAAATCAACTAGTTGAAAGTTTTGATAAGATTTACAAGTTAATTAAATTATATTCGCTGTAAATAGTCATAAGATGTTTGCTTATAATTTATTTTATTTATAATAAAGACATAGCATACAAAAAAAACTACTGTAATAATTAGCAACATTTCCTTACAACTCTGTCTACGTTTTGCTGATGAATGTGTGAAGAAAGTCTTCTCCCCCATTTTGGGAATCGTCTTGAGGCATGTGATTAATTGGGCTTTTGACAACTTTGATTTCTTTGGGACCCGGCTCAACAATGGGCGTGTGCGGACTTCACGTTTTGCCGTCTAATCATCGACATTATCGCCAACATTGAAATAGAAGTCAAAGTCATGGCTCTGGATACCGTGTTGTGGTCTTTACAGTAGCTTTGGGTACATAGAAAAGGCCAAAAGGGGGAGCAACAGCAAAAGATACAAAACACATTACCAATTTGGGCAACAATTGACGAACGTCGGGGCGACGGTTTCTTTTGTGCGGGCCAACGATTCATTAGCGACGCCTCTGCGGGCTTAAGCTAAACGATAAAAATTTGTTGAGCTAATGGTTGCTATAATTTCGGCTTTCAATTTCATTAAAATTCAAAATATTTGCACAAAGTGAAAGATCACTTGGAATGAGAATCAATCAAATTGAAATCAGAGCGTCTGTTGAATCAAAGCTCATTTACTTAATTGGGTTGTTAAGTGAATCTAACCGCTGCCACTTTTTAGTTGTGTTGTTATTGATTGTTGAAATGTTGAGGTTTGCTTAATGAAAATTGAGTTATTGTTAACAAGTATTATAAATAATAATTGAGTAATTGTTATTTATTGTTGATGAAATACTGGATTAATTTGATTATAAAAATGTAAAGCAGGTATTAATTTTATATTTATTTGTTTTTATTTATTTTTATAAATACTATCACTGATAAAAAAGTTGCGTTGTAAAAGTAAATATGTTCATATTAACTTTCGAAACTACCACATTCATATTAGAGTCAAATATAAAACACTTAGATTTAACTAAAAACATGTTAACATATTGTAGTTAAGATAAAAAATATTTATATCAATGTTTAAATCTGTTAATTTAAATTTTTTCATATTTATTTTAATGTTGTATTATAATATGTGCATATTTAAAAAAAGCAATATTAAATTAAATTTGATTTGTAATCAATTTAAATAATTTATATTACTGAAAATAATGATTTTTATATTTGATTCAAACAAATGGTGTGAAATGTTAAGAAAATATGTATGTAGGTATGTAGATTAAAGGCAATTCTGTTGCAGGGGTAAAAGAGGGCATGGCAAAAATTTTATACAGACTTAATCTACATATGTACATATGTATGTATGTATGTTAGTGGGTTAAGTCTGTATGGCATGTACTTGAATGTTCATACGTGCATGTGTATGTAACGCTTATGCTGTTCTAATCTTTAAAATTTAAAGTTTAAATAGATGCTAATTAAAAATCGCAAATTAATCGTGCATCAAATCCATCGATATCTTCATACATTTGTGTGTATGTACATAAGTACTTTCATACGTAGGAAAAAAAGACACAAGAAACAACAACAATTTGCAAACGCATTCGAATACACAAATACATGCATATGCATACATACACGCAAGCATGTATTTACATATGTACGTGCTCACAAAAAACTCGCCACGCTAACGAAAATTGTCTATTCCTTTTGTTTCGTTGTACAGTGGTGCTCGAGTCACTTGAAAAGTGTAACATATATTAATGCAGATCGTAACAATAGTTACTTAACTAGTAAATATACTATGGTCATAAATTACACAGTTAAAAATAACTAATAATGATATATTTAATGGTGGCACAGTGCACTTAGTAGTTTATATATTAAAGAATAATAAATAAATACAATAATATTTTTTTTACAGCATAACAAAGTAAAAGTATTACATTTAGTGGGCAGCTATATTTATTTGGTTTATACAATTTTTTTTCTGTACCAAAACCAATATAAAAATCCGTCGCAAAAAAAAGTAATATTTTACTGTGTTTATTTAGTGTTGTGACACACTGTGCCAAATACAGAGATCGCGTTCTTTGCTTCACACGCAGCTGCAAGACATAACGGTAATCGCAACTCTTTTTCGTCTCTGACGCAGAGCAGCGACAGAGCTGCTTAGAAGTTTTAGTGCGAATTGTTTGTTGGTCGAGCTGGACGCGTAAGGAGTGCGATATTGTAAAAAGTGTCTAATTCAAATATATGAAATATAAAACAAAATTAAATTAAACTCCAAATAAAACTAAAAATAAATAATATCAATAAGTTCAAGAACAGGTAAGTTTTAGTGTTGTATTTAGTTCAGTGGTTTAGTGTCATAACAAAAAATGTACAGACACAAACAAAGGTACGAATGTATGAATGCATGTGTATGAGCGGAGAACGCATTAAGTGACTTATGTCCCGCTCGCTCTCACTCTCCGTTGTGCTTGTGATATTCGGTGTATAGCAAACGCTAATACAGTGTATAATGAAAGTATTTTGGAAAGTGAATTTTTTACAACTAAAATTATATAAATATCTGCTAATACAAAGAATAATAATTTGGTTAAATTTTAATGCGCATATCAATAGCTCTTGTTATAATTTTTATTACAAAATTTGATTTGTAATAAATGCCTAAATCATTTCAATCTCTGGTGAAATACCTTTTTGACAGACGGTACACATGCATACATACAGAAATGAATATACAAACATTGAAAAAAAATGTATTAAAAAAACTTTGCATTTGTTAATTTTTAATTTAGATTACCATATTGATTGATAACCAAAAATGATGACCCCATTTTAAAATTAAGGAATCGTTTGCCGATATTTTATGTAAGTTGCATAAATGCTATTATTTTCTGTTGTTAATTGATTTCTGTGTTTGTCTATTTCTTTTCTTTTGATTTGTTATAGATTGTGTTTGGTTGGTAAGCTAGATGACTATATCATATACAAATTGGTCTGGGAGCAGAAATTCGACCAAAATTATACATTTGTCGAAAGACAGAGGTGAGTTAACTAATTACATTAAATTACATTACAATTTTAAAACATTTGGAACTTTTGTATAATGCATATCTTATATTTTTTTTTATTCAAATTTAATATAGTGACATATCGACGATGATACATGATCCGACGACACCAAAGTTTTGAGCTGGCTTAGAAAATACCCAACGTACCATTAGATCAGTTCCGCTTGCAATTGGTGAGGAACCAGATTTACTTGTGCAAAACATTTATTACATAAATTTTTTTGCTTTCTTTATTTTTCAGAATGTGTGCTCAAATTGGCAGAAATTATTCCACAGAAGGCTGAGCGCACAAACATAATACTTAAATTATGATGTTTAGCATGCAAAACCAACTGGTAATTTAATTTGTAAGTTTTGTTATTCATATGACTAATTTTATTTTTTGTTTTCACAATAGATGCGTCGGACTTTATAATTCTACAAAATATAAAAGATTCTTAGCCTGAGTCTGGAAGTCTGGCCCATAAGCGAGCGAATTGCAAAGGAATGCTAAAAATGGCACGCTTTGTTCCTTCTGTTCCTGTGGATGCCATAAATGCATTCGACCTCAGGTTCTTCTTGCCTTGGCTGTATATTCTTTCACATTTATATTTGTATATAACAACTTATACTATTTTTATGCTTTTTCAGACTTGTAATAAACGAAAACAAAATGTATAACACTCTTTTTTATTCAAATACAGAAATAATTAAATTAAATATATTTCATGTTTAATTTAAAGATGGGTAATAGTAGTATTAAATATGAACAAGCTAAATTTGAATATAATACATATTAAATTTTAATATGGATCCTAGTCAATTTCAATATGATTCATATTTGAATATAATATGAAAATATTAACTTTAAATATAAAAATGTTAGATTTAAATATGTTATATATTTAAATTAACTATATTTTAAGCTTAATTTAATAACAAAGATAATAAAATGTAATATGAAACATATTTGTTTTTAATATGTTTGAATATTGTAATCAAACATGATTTCAGTTTAATTTTAATATGTTCATATTAAAACACAGATTTAAGTGAACACACGTTGAATCAACTACAAACATATGTGGTGATAAATCATTCGTAAAAATATTTGAATCAAAGTGTATATAGTGAGATTTACGTTGTTTTTTTTCTCTGTGTACTGGGATTTTCCCAAATCTTACAGCACATTTTGGATAAATGAAAAAATTTTAGAATACCTAAATAAACTATTTCTATTTTCAGACATAAATTGTATGTAAATAAATCAATACATTACTATACTATATTACTTAACCATGAATAACGATTTATTTCAAAATTATGTATTTTCCAATGCCTTCCAAACTTTTTTACATGTGCTTAAAAGTATGCAACACTTTATACAGATTTAACTTTCGGTGCAATTTATTAAGCAGCTCAAAAGTATGCTACATTTTTATATACACCATTTAAACAAGTTTGTGCCTTAAGTCTTTCGTTTTCAATGTGTCAGGGAGTGTCTTTGCAACCTTGCGGCATTTTGGACCACAGGGCGTATGAAATGCATTTGTAGGCCAAACAGCAAAGTCTTAAGTAATTAATTATGCCACAATAATTAAAGGTAATTAAAATTTCTTGTCAGCGGTTCAGCGGTTGGCATGCGCCGCCCCATAGAAAGCAAAATGAATGTGCGGTTAAACCAGAAGCTAAAAACTTGCGCATAAAAACTCAACTGACAACTGTAACAAATTAATGACTCGTTCGAGCTCGATAAATATTTATCGACTCTAGTTACGCGCACAATTCAGACCATCTGACTGACAGTGAGCCAGGCATGTAATGGCATAAACCGAGGCGAGACGAGCCTAAAATGATCTGAGAGATAGATATGAGAGCTGTCAGAGCCGCCAACGCCACGCTGTTAACAATGTTGCCAGTTGACGAGTTGCAAGTTGCAAGTTGGAGTTGTCCTTGTCAGCGAGTTGCAGGCAGTTGACATTCAGTTGGCCAAGACTAAATGTTGGCCATGGTTGCTGGCTGATTATGATTGCCTGTTGTCGGCTAAGTGATGTCTTAGTCCGGCGTTTAATTAAAAACGGAAAAAGCATAGCCGCCGTGCCTTTTGAAGAGCTGCTGATAAACGCGCCAATTAATTAGTCGCAGTGACAAAAGCGAAATGGCGCAAATTATATTAATACCCTACACATGAGCAGAAAAGAGGAAGATTTTATTCAAATAACACAGGACTTTTTAGATGATTAATTGAAAATGTTTTGGATATAACTTATCCATAAGCAGACGAATTATTCTCGTAGAAACAACATATCTTATTTGTTTGCATACATAATCTATCGGTTAGCTGTTACAGGGTATGTTTGTTGTTTATTTAAACTTGTTTTTTGGATTCTTTCCTTGTGTAAGCATGATCAAGTGCGTGGCTATATATTACAACTTGTCGCAGCCAAATTAAAGAGTCACATAAATTTCACTGCTTTCTAACGCATTGCCAATGCGATTATTGAAATACGTCAGAAAGGTTTTTCTTTTAGCCACTTTAGCCTGCCAATTGTTTGGCCACAAATCATGTGGCATCGACAACCGCACAGCCAGCAGCCGTTAGCAGCAGCAACAACAACAACAACAACAACAATAGCAATAGCGGCTGCTTTTGTGTGTTCGTTGCTGCAAAATGTGGATAATTGCAGTTGACAGGATGGCAATGGTGACATTGGGACTGGGCCAACAACCATTGCAGACCCGCTGCTCTCTCTCTGCTCTCACTCTCTGGCTAACATATTAATTGGACATTGGCGCATGGACATAAGAGGATGTCAGCCTTAACGGCGTTAGCAGCGTTTTACCTTTGACAAAACCGTCTGCATTTGCCCTATTCCTTTTTAATTGACAGTCGTCGCATCTTGGCCATAAAGAAAGTGAAATTGATAGACTTGGACTCGCACTCACACCACAAGTACACAATATTGTTGTATGCTTTACGTGCTTCGCCTGCTAATTTCTTGAATTTCGTAATCCAAAATATAAATATGCGAGCGCCGTTGAATTAATTTTGTTTTTTGGTTTTTGGTTTTCGTTTTTTGGCATTTGATTTTTTTGTACACTCTTCCGCTGTCCACACACCCAATTTCATCAATATAATAATAATTATTAATTTATTTTTGCAAACTTTCCTTTTGTCACCTCAATTGACAGCACAGTTGACAGGCGTAGAAATTGTCAAACAATATTATAAAAAAAAAGATCTTTGCACTACAAATTGTGATGTTTGGACTAACTGGACTGGGGAGACACACACACACACACACACATACTTAACTAGCCATGAGCTGGGCTGGGCCTACATATAAATAGCATTAGCTTGCTAATTGTTAGGGTCAATAAAAGAACAGCACAATAAAATGCTTTGGGCCAGGCTGCATTTCGTTAGACAAACACTTTAGAAAACTTTCATTTTTTTTTCGTAGGTAGTGAAAATGTAATTCAAAAACAGCTTGTAGAATCTGTAAATGATGCAACTATTTAAATTGCGTAAACGCGTTGTTAATTTCATTATCAAATAGTCGACGCAATTCGACAGACTGTCAAAATAAGTGCTAAGTGAAAGGTTAATATGAAAAAGGTGTTGGGAATGTTTTGGAATATTTGTTTTTTGTAAATTAATAGTTAAAGGAATATATAATAATTTCGTAAAAGTTACTAAAAAATTATGAATTTAATTATTAAATTTGAAGTATAATTAAATAAAGTTACTTCTGAATTTTTCGGTTGACTTTTAAGGACTGTAATGGATTATGATAATATAGTTAATATTAACATTTTGATAAAAGAAAAGAGTATTTCAAAAGATACCGCTTATGAGCTTTTAAAAAATCTGTGTGTGTTTTTTAAAATAAAGAAGAATAATATATATTTTAATTGTAAGTTTATAAAATTTAAAAAACTACTCAAATAAAAAAAAAACATTCATTACACAAATTTAAATTGCTTCGCATCACTTTCTTTAGTTTCTTAGTTTAGGGAACATGTTCTGCAAATTCCTCTGATATCATTTAAAGTGACACTCGATATGTCTTTGGTGGACAGCTTAATTGAGCCATTGCGGCGCTTGGATCCTAAAAACAAAAAAATATTCAAATGGAGGAGCAGTTAGCGCCTACAACATTGGTAAACAAGGTGAGTGTGTGTATGTGTGTGTGCGTTGTGGTTGCTCTTTTGGCTCTTTGGCCACATGTTGCTCACTTTCCACACAGAAGAGCACGATGGCAACAGCTTTCACATTGCTCTCTTTGGAGTCAGCTGAATGGTTTGGTATAAAACTTCTTACGTATGCGCGTCATGGCTCAATCTTACCTTGAACTTGGTCGTGTTAAGATCGCGCTAACAGACAATAGAGTTAGTTAAGTTTCCTGATCAATTGTGGTGAATGGTGTGATGTGTCGGGACAGATGATTTAAAATATTTTAAAGTGCTTGAAATTGAACAATTTGTAGTGGACTAACACAAAAGTGTGTAAAAATGGCACAGAGATCTGTTGTTTCTGTTGCGTGTAGATAAGTGTAAATCAAGCAGTGAATAGACTTTGTTGTAGCCGTTCTTCAATATTTAACGGCATCTTCATCCATCACTGTATCTTTGTATCGCTAACTGTGCGTTAGTTAGTCTGCCTGACTAAATATGGACTGGCAGCGTTCCTTAACAGGCGCTGGGCAACTGTTGCTCTGTTTGCTCATGTCATTCACATTGACGCATGCCTGGAGCCTGGCTGCAACTGCCGCACCTGATTCCTCAGCTGCCTGGTCACCAGTTGTGGCAGCAAAGCAAGCGACGCCATCGGTTGCACGACAAATAAATCGTAAGTAATTTATACAGATAAATTTATAAAACAAAAAAATAAATAAATAAAAATACTGCTCTGGCTATAACTATATTATAATTAAGGAATAAAATAAATTACAAAAAATTATTATAATTTAAGTTGATTTTCTAATATAAAATTATATAAATAAATACAAATATTTTTTTTTATATCAACTTTTGAGCCCAATTTTCATGACTCAGCGGCTCATTGTACAATTTCTTTTTGGCACTGCATGTATGTAAAGTGTAAACAAAGGCCAAGAAACAAACCTTAAACAAAACAAAAAACAAGAAAAAAATAATCAAAAAAGCATTTATTTTATTGCAGTGAAATTTTGGCTCATTAAGTTGAATGTGAGAGCGCATTTAAAATTTATTAGCCATTATATCATAGTCGACTGCCACTGGGGAGGGTATATTTTTTCTCTCTTTAACTCTTTTCTTTCTTACTCTCTTAGTCAAATGATCATATATCTTTAGATGTGGCAATTGACAGCTGTCAGGCGACACAAATTTAAAGACAACTCAATGCCACTAATTAACGTTGACTTGCATGACTAACGCAGCAGAACAAGAATATGGTTAATACTCGTATGGCTAAGAGGGTTCAGGCCTTTTATTTTTTAGAGCAGGTGACATGCTCTCTTACGTTATGCGAACCACATGGCAAAAAACCGGCAACACTTTTCCATATTGTCTTTCATTTTTTTTAGTTCTTTTGTTCTTTTCTGTTCTGTTCTGATGTGCAAGTCGAGCAATTAGCCGGTCGCGTGCACTTGTTGCGAAGGTGCCACAAAACTCAACTCATTTGTAATATGGGTCATATATGTGAGTGCTTATAACTAAACTAGAACTTGTTGAGCGTTAAACACAGACAGATTATTAACGCAGGTTGCCAGATTTGCCAGTTTGGGTAAGGGAAAGAGGAGGGAGGGCAACTGTACATAATGTCGAGTCATTAAGGAACACGCAGTTAAAAGACAACGCACATAAAAACAAAACATGAACTGAAAAGTGTTTAATAGAACGAAGTTTAGATACGCTTGTAAATACATCATCAAATCTGTAAATTGGTATTTTCTTCATCTTCATTTTGCTTAACAGTTAGAGGTCTTAAAAGACAACTTCATTAAGAGCTTAACAAATGAAAATCAAGTTGGAGAATATTGTGTCAAAGAACCGTTTTAGATAAAAGGTTTTGTTATTGTTTGAGCCTGACACAGTTAACAAATTAAACTACTTATAGATATTTATTTATTTAAAGAAAACAATAAAAATTAATATGAATAAACTGAGAATTTTATGAGAGAATTCAATGAATTAGAAAAAGAAAAATACATTTGAATAGGAAGTTGAATAATAAGATGATTAATATCTAAGCTCATTTTGTAAATTGAATTTGCATAGCTTGAATAAAATTCGGAAATGAAAGCTATTAATTAAAATATTTCTGCTATTTGAAAAGATTAAATAAATAAGCCTATTAATAATGGAATATAATAAGGGTTTAATAACCTACTTAAATAAATTATAAGCTAACCTTTTTGTTAAGCATTAAATTCTAAAAAATCTTCTTTATAAATTTCTTTAGTTTATCAGCAACAATATGAAATGAAAAGCAATTAATTAAAATATTTCTGCTATATGAAAGTATTAAATCAATAAGCCTATTAATAATAGAATATAATAAGGGCTTAATAACTTATTTAAATAAATTATAAGCTAAGCTTTAAATTCTAAAAAGTATTCTTTATATATTTTAAGCTCTCTCTAAATTTCTTTAGTTTATCAGTGAATATACCTCAGCTTCAAAAGAGCATAGCAACAACAATAACAATAGTACCACTAACAACAACAACATCTGCGAAATGTAAACAACAAAATGACCACAATTTTGATATCTTAGTCAAGTTATGATATGGAGTATGGTGTCAGATTCGCTTGTCCACAATAAAGTGGAGTCGGCACAGTTTTGTCGGAGACGACACCAAAAACAACTTGAAAAATGCGCACAATTGGGTTATAAACGGGTGTGTGTAAATGTGGCTACACCTCGTCTGGTTTTGGTTTTGGTTTGGTTACTTGTGAAAACTGAAAACAAAATTGCGTTCATGTCCGATTGCCAAGCGACATTTTTTTCAGCGCAAAAATAATAATAAAATGGAAAAACTAAATGTGTAGACTGAAATTTTTCCACGAAATGAAATCAAATTTCATTTTTTAATTGCAACTAAAGCATGTTTGGCATCCCAGCTTGCCACATTTGGTCAGCTTGCCGCATACAAAGCTCCTCTTTCTTGCCACAACTCTGTGGACTATCAGTTGATTTGCGTGTAGGCTGTTTGTGGATTAAGTGACATTGACTGTCTTTGTGTCTGTCTTTTTTTCCAGAGCATTTTCAGACCTCAAAATCTCTACGATTTGCGTAAATCTTCATCCGTTAGCTGTTACGGTTGTAGTTGTTGTTTTGCGGGTGTCTTCAAGCCATGTATCGAAACCAGTGAAAGTTTATTGAGCTTGTTTTTTATTTCTTCTTTATTTATTTTTTTTCTGGTCGCAACAACAACTGAAGTAACGGTTAGGTGAAGCATGTTTCTGGGGGGGACAAGTTTCTATTTCTACGTTGTTAAATTCTTTCTAAAGAATTCTACAAACTGGAAATTGAATAAAAAGAAGTCGATGCATAGCACAGATTTGAATTGAATGGAGTGAAAATCAAACCATGAATTATTCAAATTTTTCAAAAACAAAAGAAAAACTAAAAACCTAAGCAGGCTAACTAAATACATTGATCTTGGAGTAATCATAGTGCATTATTTATTTACTTGTCTCGTATTTCACTTTCAGATTAGCATAAAATTTAACTTTACAACTTCATCTGTTTGAATTTGAGAATTTTGTGTGATTATGCTAATATTTTATGAGCTACTGTTATGGTTAGCCATTGGCTATAGGTTGGCTCATAGATTGAGATTTATGGCAATGCGGCTGGACAGTTATGTTTGTTGGCCCAAATGGCCAAGAGCCGCAGCAACAGTTTACAGTTTAACCAAGTTTTACATGCAGTCAATGAGCCATTCTTTTTGAGAGGCATGCAAATAAACGCGTCACCCATCATCAAGTTCAGTTTGCATTGACCACGCCCACCCCCCCATTCCCCTCCCCCCCATTACGAGTCTTAACAATGCCTTAATAATAACGATGAGGCCACGCATAAATTTCAATTGCAGTGAAAGTTCAAATTGTTAATGAAATTAAGTGGCTTGAGACCAGAGCATGGGCATTGTCATTACATTTAAGGGACAGGGGTAAGGGCCAGAGAGTGGGGGGTTTAACAGGGGGGTGGGGTGGGGGGTTACATTAGCATTGATCGCACGCCCTGGAAAGTGAAAAGATCCACAGGCAGTCCAAAAAAGAAACAAGATGTTCACCCAAAGCCATCGAAAAAACAAAGCCCAAAAACAAATACCCAAAAAAAATATGCTGACGCTGCTTGCCACAAGGTTGCAAGTCGGCGTGGGCTAACAGACAAGGATTTTTATCTGTTAAATGTCACCACGACAAACGGCATAGGTAACAAACAAACAAACAAGCAATTTCTCACAAGCCCAAAATGCCGAATGTTGCATCCTAGTTGCACGTTGCACGATTGCATGAGGACAGCTTTCACCTGGCATTGAATGTTTCATAGAATGACACTATTAGCTGCCGTTAAGGTCAAAGTACATGCAGCTCATTGAAAGTAAAATCTGCACAAAGATGTTGCAGCTGCAAACAAGCAACATACATGCAACATATGCCTTTTATAATTAAAAATAGGTAATCAGGCGACAGTTAATCACAATAATTGCTCAATTTAATGCTAAAAAAGTTGCAATGTTGCAAGTGCAATTTAATTTAAGTAAAAGAATTAATTAATTTATTGCCCGTAGCTGCAATTAATCTGAGTCTGTTTAATTGTAAGTCTTGGCGCATTTTCACTCGCTTGTTGATTGTTGATTGTTGTTCAATCGCATCACTTGCAACACTATAGAGTTGGTGTTGTGACTGGTCATTAGAAACCACTGGCAATAAGCATGGCATGTGCCGCTGACAATGCCGCATGTGGCAAGCTTTACTACAGATGATCGCCAATGCAAGACGCAGCTGCCACACAAGGTGTTATCAGTGTTGCTGCCAATTGTTGTTGTTGTTGTTATTGTGGTGCTGTCCAGTGGTCAGCAAATGTGCGTACTTTCACTCAAATATTTACAGTTGGAAAAGCTGTGGCTGCCACATACTAATACCAAAAAATTAGACCAAATTCCGCTGTGCGTTAAGCCTTATGTGGCAGCATCAGTCTTTTTGGTGGCAATCTGGTTTAACTTTTCCTACACTTTTCGAAACGACGAATAGTAAAAATAAATACAACCGTATTTAATTTTTTCATGTTAGATTTAACTAGGAAACGTATTCAGATGCAATATAATAAACTTTAATTTAACTAATAACCTTGTTATAGGCTACAAGGTTCAAGAATATGTGCTTATTATGTCTTGTTTTTATAGAATTCGACTTTTTCAAGTGGCAACCGTGCATACAAGATTAGATTAGCTTTAGTCAATGAGCTTTTGGTTTGTGTCTATGCTAAGCTGTTATACATAAGCTGAGCTTACGGTTTGTGTTTGAGCTAGGTTTATGCTAGGTAGATTAAGAACATAAGGTATGTTAAGGATGCATTATATATTTTATTGCAACCTACTTAATGTCAAAATTAAAAAGAATATGGTAAAATAAAAAAAGAACTTCAAATAAAAAAGAATATTAATTTTAAGTCCGGTTGTTTACTGGTTAAATTTGCCGAGCTGCTCCAGACAGAACTTATTCAGTTCGAAGCTCTGGGTTCGAGCCCCACATGCCACAAAAGAGTTAGGAATAAAATTAAATTTAATAAAAGGGCTTTTAATTCATAAAAATAAATAAAAAGAAATCAAAAAAAAAATATATGCAGCATATTTTATCAGAGTATATTTCTTTTGCAGAAATCTCGCCATATCTGGATCTAGCTTTATGCTCCATACGTGCTGAGCCCTGGACTTGTGCCCGTCAGCGATCAGCGAGAATTCTGGATGTCTGGGATGCTGAACTTTCGGTGCAATGGCAAAAGTTGAAAGGTAAGCGAATTGGAAATCGTGTGTTGCAAGTTTTCGAGCCATCTTTACAGTCAAGTGAAAGATGTGTTAATTGGCTGCAAATGAACGTTTAACTGTCAACTCTTAATTAACAAGGCAAAAGCTTTTTTCTCTCTTTCCTCCGCTTGATCTCTCACTTGACTGTGATTTATGCACTCAGGTGAAAATCAAAGCGAGTGAAATTTGCAAGTGCATTTGTTTTTTACACTCACAAGTGAAAGAAAACAAATGCAATTAAACATAAAGTTTAATATTTTTATTTAAACAGAAGTAAGCTGTAAGCCAGCTATAAATAATATTGCAAATATCTTTATATATTTTTTTTTGATTTTGAATTTTCTGTAGTCACTGAAAATTGTTTAATTAATTTTAACAATTGAAAATTATTTAAAAAATTATTGTATTTCCTTTAATTTAATTTCTTTCCTATATAATATTTTTTTGTAAGCAGAAGTAATCTGTGAACTAACTATAAATATTAATGCAAATAAATAAAAATAATAATAATCTGTAAATCAGCTGCAAATATTATTGCAAATATCTTTATATATTTTTTTTTGGCTTCTGCATTTTTGCCAATAATTTAAAATTGGCAATTAAAAATTGCATAAAATATTAATGTATTTTACTTATTTTTCGGCACAGTTGAAGCGGATCGACAGCTGAATGCGACGATTGAGAAGCGCGGCTACAGCGCCTCTGAGTTGCCAATTGGTGAGAAGCCATCGACATTGCTGAAGAAAATCGAGATTGGCACCAAATATATGAAGGAGTACTTGGCCGAGACCATGGACGGGTAACTGACCAACATTTCGAGTGCCTTTGGCAGTCAGAGCCGGTTTCTAAACTCTTTCCATTTCTGTTTCGTTCATTCTTCTCATGCTCAGTTTCCTTGGTCGTGAATATGAGTATCTGCAGGCACCGAAAGCAACGTCCGATGATAGTGAAAATGCCGACTACGATGATGAGACGGATGCGGAGACAGAGGGGGAAACAGATGCTGCAGACAGCGAAGAGAACGGTGAGGAGGAGGAGGAGACAGATGCTTCGGCTAGCGGAGAACAGGAGACAAGCGACGCTGAGGAGGATGAAACGGAGGATGAGCACGAAAATGAAAGTGTTCCAGTTGTGTCGCCCAACAATGTCGAAGCAACCGACGATGATGTGAAAAGTTCCGTTTTCAGCAGCGATACTGAAAATACATCAGGTGCCGTGGAGTTCATAGAACTGGAGGAGGGGGAGGAAGATGCGGCGGGAGTTGTGAAGAAACCCGGTGGCGGTGGAAAGCGCAAGAAGAACAAGAATAAGAAGAAGAAGAAGGGCCAACAACAACAACAGCCATCCACATTGGTGGTGGTGCAGGCAGCACCAGATCACCATGAAGTGGATGCGGGACATGAGAGTGGTTCATCAATTGTCAGTCACGGCGGAGGTCACGGACACGGCGGTGGCAAGCCCTTCAAGCGGAAGCAGAAGCGTGGCAAGAGGAAGAAGAAGCGTCAGCACGCGAATGCAATGTTGCACGATCACGAGTCGGAAGATCCCCTCGGTCTCGGACTACTAGACGAGCTGGTCAGCAGCGGAGTCGGAGGAGGAATACGCAAGCATAAATTCCCAACAAATTATGGTAGAAGTAACGGAGGTGTGTGTTGTTTGCTGCGTGTGGTTTTCAATGAATTTAGCGCACCATTTCCTAAGCACAACTTAGTGCCTGTCTATCCATAGTATTATAGATTGTACAAATTAGCTTTAAAAACATTAACATTTCGGCATGCCGAAAATTATATGCTCTTGCAGACTTGTCAAACAAATTTCTTACAGTCCGATACTTCTACAATAATATACGGAACGTATACTTAATATTAATTATCTCTTTTATACATTTATTTATTTATTTTCATACGCTCTGCAAGAGTATTGTACTATTCAGTTATGTACAGCATGCAGTTCAAAATTCAAAACGTTATTTGCAAGTTAGAATTAAATGCTTAAATAATTTATGCACAGTTAAATTAAAATTAAATTTATTTGAAAATTGTTTCAAATAAAATGAGAATGTTGCTACAGATGTGCATAAGTTATTTGCCCTTAGTGATAAGTTATATTTTGTATATATACATTGCCTGCTTGTTTACCTCGAATGCTTGTTGTGTTATCGTTATCGTTACGTTACCGTTAACGCACTTACGCGCACTGCAGTTCATACTAACAAACACCACCCTCCCAAGCGATAAATAATTTTAATATTTTTATACATTTTGTGATGCGTTGCGTTTGCTTAGCTGTTAGAGTATTTGTGCATTTAGCATAAACTAATCGATCCCACTTGATTCACAGTTACCCGCGGTAAGAAGAAGAAGAAGAAGAAGGCTATTGCTAAACTGGCGCTCATTGGAACCGTGATAAAGGCCAAGATCGAATTGCTGCTGAAGATACTGGGTGCCCATTTGCAAATCAAGTTCTTTGCCATAGCTCTGATCGGATTGCTCATTAACATAGCCCGGTTCTGGATAGACGTAAAGCGAGGCGGTACACCTGCCAAGGTAAGTTGAGAGGTACCCAATGGGCGACAAGTTCTACGTTAAATCTAATGTGTTTTTTGTTTTTGTTCTGGAACACACACGAACAACTTGTTCCGGTTATGAGACCAAATGTTTCCTTGTTCTTAATGGATCTTCTGCACCCTTTTCAGTTATATAAAATTTTATACTAATCTTAAGTATAGCAAACAGTTTTTGGCAGTACAAATTTGCCATCTTACTCTCTCTCTCACTCTCTCTTTCTCCTGTTTTTCTCTCCCTACTCTAAAACTCTCTCCAAGTTATTTTATATGTATATACAGATACACAGATACAGAAGCTCTAATTGTTGCACTCCAAGCTGCGGTTTCCGTTTTACAATTTCTCCACAACAGTTCCACAAAAATTACAGACTTCAAAATGTTCCGTATGCTAACATATTCAGACCTCTTTGGTTTCAGATATGGTAAAATTTTGGACAGCTACAACAATTAACATGAACAAAAATTCGAAAAAATTGACAAAAAATAAATGAAAAACCCCATAAACTAATATCAGTCAAAATACAAAACGTAGCGTATCCAAAATGTTCCCCACAATGTGTAAGTATGGGCGTGTCTTCCGCCTCAGGTCAGCTATCCCTTGAACCCACCCTACAACTTGATCCTGCAACTGAGATACGAAAGGCAACTTATTGTCCCTCTCTCTCTCTCTTTGACAAACACACTCACTCATATTATACAACAACACAGACATTTAATCTTACAGCCCAGAATTCCCAAATCATGTCCATGTTTACCCACACAGCTCTTACACTCTGGGCTCTTTGGTATTTCCTGTGGTGTTTCTCACTTCACGCCGTATTTGAATCATTTCTAACTAGGTTGTCTATGTCGAACATGCTCATCATCAGCACCATTATGAAGACCATGGCGAGGATTGGAACGAACAGGGTAGCTACTGGAAGCGTTCTCTCCAAACCGATCCCTCCATCGAGGACACGGACTCTTCCACGGACAGCTATCAAGTGAGGCCCCAATTGCAGCGGGACCAGCCCCAAGATGCCCATTATCTGGCCTATCGCAATCAATATCAGTGGCAGTGAATGTGCTCCATATATATTTAATATCGTAATTTATATCGTATTTATTTGATCTACTCTTACATCGTATTATGACGCTGATTATTAAATAATCCCCCATATAGTCCTAGTTATTCGAAATTAATTTTAGCACAAATGCCAGATAAACAATTTTAGCTGTAGCCCCGCCTTAGTAGAAATTTATTTGACTTTAGTACAATGTTTTAACCTTTATCCTAATCTTAGTGCAAAACTCGAAAAATCTTAACACAATTGTTATAATTTTTCGTATAGCCTTAAGTTATTTATTTAAATTATTTATTGTGCTCGTATATTATAAATAATGATCCATATTAAATTCTTCAAGAACTGTAACCCATTTTTAAATGTCTTTTATTTGGAAAATTAGTTGGAAATTTTGTATTATAAAATTTAAAAAATCAAATTTATATTAAAAAAAAGCTGTCGTATTTTATTTCTTCTTTTATTGCTTTATTTTAACAGAGTTTTGGGAATTTCAGCAAGTTTTGAGTATTCTGAGCAGACATTTTATCGGTTTCACTTCCTGTGTTATCTGGATAAAGTTGACAATAATAACTCGCAAAAAAAAGAGGTCACAGCGAATAATTCCAGAATGCGGTCAATTCCATGTGGAATTTCGAAATTTCACCTATGCGGCCGTGCATTTGATTCTAATTTGTGGCCCAATTCTGGGCAATGGAACTGCTCCGTAATACCAAATAGGTGCGACGTGCTCCCATAAATGTGCTAGACAAAATGCGGATGGGTGTCTCCAGAGTCCCAACGTGTCTCCGCCGTGTCTCTTTTGTCTCGCAGTGTCTCGACAATTTGCGCATGCGCGAAACGTGTTGTGAATTTTGTTTTTTGACAAAATGTTTGCCAATAATTGTAATAAGCAATTAAGTATTGTGTTTGACAAACGTCAAAACAAGCTGAAAGTTAGCCAATTTATGGCTAATAAATTGTCTACAACCAAATTGATTGATTGTGATGTAGAGTCAAATGTTGATTGATGTCGACCCCCATGGGGTAAAACTCTGGCAAAAAGAAAGTGAACAAAGGTCCAATCGAGTTGACACTTCAAATACACTTCACATTCTGACACGTTTTGTTGCCACTTGTATTGATATTGACCTTGTTTAAAGCACATTGGAGTGCACTAATTGAAAGAAAAGTTGCCCTATTAACATGCAACTAGCGGGGGCAATCGAAAGAAAAGCGAATTGACATGCCGCAACATGCCTCTTATCAAAAAGCAGCAATCAAAGCTATGTTTCTTCTGTTTCTGTTTCTCTCTTTTGTTTCTTCTGGGGTTCGTGCAAAGAAATGCTTATCATTAGCAAAATTAAAATCAATGAAATTGGCTATAAAAATTCGATTGTTCCTCACTGCGTGGGAGCCTCGCATTTGGAGGTGTCTGTAAACGTGTGCCACATATGTAATTGATGATCATCGTAGGGAGAAATAGTTTAGTTTTTTTTTTTTTTATTTATATTTCAGCACTTTCT
Organism: Drosophila phalerata; assembly: GCA_951394115.2. Classification (NCBI taxonomy): domain Eukaryota; kingdom Metazoa; phylum Arthropoda; class Insecta; order Diptera; family Drosophilidae; genus Drosophila; species Drosophila phalerata. The sequence goes on along the minus strand of OX596004.2, from coordinate 34,697,060 downwards.
AAACTCAATTGGTGGGCGGTGGTTACAGTACTCTCTTGTCTTGGGTGGGTGTGGTCAATGGTCATATATCATGCAGATACGATCTACAATATGTTCTCGAATCCACTTCTTACTTCCCCCCCTGGCCAAAAAATCAATTGAAATTCTGGGTGCAAAATATGTTTGGCGAATCTCCCGAGTGGATGTCGGTGAAATAACGGTTCATGCAGCGCCTCAGTGGGACAACGTGATGTGGTTTGCCAAAAAAAAACTGACTAAAATGGAATTCAAACAGAACCCAAAGGAAGTTTTTGACTTGCGCCACGTACGCAGGTCAAGTGTAAGCAAAAACAGTGGATACAAATAATTTCTAAGCGCGTTTGTTGCGGTTGCTCCACTAAACGACAGGTGGCGACGTGCGGCTGTCAGTTGAGGCATTTGATGTGACAACAACAACAACAACAGCAGCAATGATATCTACATTTAATTAATTTAAGTGCTGCACTAGAAAGTGTCACTGCATCACGTATACGCACTGTACACCACATTCTCCAATGGTCTCCATGGAAGGGGGCTGATCTACGCCCACGTGTCCAGCGAATGGGACATTTTAAAATTTGAAAAGTGCTCATGATATTTCCATTGCACTTTGATTTGCATTTTAGAAAGTCACACGTGTTTCCCATTGCATTAAAATACAATAAGAAAATCCACAAAAATTAAAATAAAAAGAAAAGAAAAGAAAAAGTCCAAGACAAAGTCTAAAATTAAGTCTGCAATTTCTACTCATTTTTAATAATGACCATGCTAGTCCCAACAGGCAGCTAACCATCTGTCGCCCCTTTCCACTCTCTGTAATCTTCCTCTTCTTATTCTATTCATAATTTCATTATCATAATTCAAGTCATGTTTTTGCCAGCCACAGCAAAACTCACTTCATATAGAATTTCTGTTTAACACGTCGCCCTCTTGTCAATCGCTATATCTTTGCACGTTTTACACTCTGTCCGTCTGCCTGTCCGTCTGCCTGTCCGTCTGTCTGTTCTGTTCTGTGTTCCTTCTGTGTCTCAGCCAAAAGTGCAGCTTAACTTCTTTGTTGCTAAGTGCGCAAAATATTCATGTTGGCATTTTAATGAACAGGCTCAATGATATTACAACTACTTAACAGCAATTTAGCTGCCCATATACCATGTTCGGTATAAAGTAAAATATTATAGAGAAGGTGCAGACAAAGAATTGTCTGTAGCTGCTATTAAAAATGACAACTGTCCAAATATATATTTTATCTAGTAGATAAAGTATTCACAAAGACTTTTATAGAGTCATAAATGGGAGTATAATGGAATGTCTTATAAAATATAGTTTTTCCAATAGAATTTACCTGTAAGTTTAATTAAAAGGTATTTCTTTACAATATTTAAATTTTATATATTAAAATTGTTATTCAGAATAATTTGCCTTGCACCGAAGCATTTAATTAAACTTATATTCGATATATGTTTTAAAACAAATTCAGGAATATAAAAAACTTACCTCAACCAAGGTCTCAATTTATATAGTATAGCTAACAGTTAATGACATCATTCCAGCTGCATTTCCTCTCTAGTCAGATTTAGAATTCTTCGTAGTAAGTTTATATTTATGTACATAGTTGATAGTCTGATTACTAAGAAAATTGTTTATCCATAAACATGTCTGCTCACTGACTCTCTCACTCTTCCCAAAAGATTACACTCGAAAGATTGTCCCTAAACGTGAGATTGCAATTTTATGTGTACCAAGTGGAGCTTTAGCAGAACTTAGAACACTAATAAACACATCTGAGCTTGGCAAAAAAAAAAAATAAAATAAAAAGAGCTTCATTAGGGTTCATTGGCTTGAACAGAGGGTGAGAGAAGAAAAGAGAAGTGGTAAAGGATTATGCAACAAACGAAATATCATCATGTTGTGGCTTTCACACAGAGCCCAAAACAAGCGACGTTTATTAAGGCGCATTAATAATTTAGAATGGTTTGCTACCATTTCGCATAGGTCGAGTTGTGCCTTTGGCTACACGTACCGAGTATTACGCGTCAATTATGAATTTCTAATTTAACGAGTTTATTTAATATTGTTTTGGCTCTTGGTTGACGTTGGCTTACACCTCTATACTCCCTTCTCCCTCTGATCTGTTCTATCAAAATCACGTACAGTGCGCACACAGCGAAAAAGCGAAAGCTAACAGAGGCCAATGGCATCGGAAATAGTGAGTTGCCATTAAGGTATACGAGCTAGTAATCATTTTATATTTCTTATTAATTACTTATTGAGTTTTAAGCAGACATTTTTTATAGCTACCTGGCGCTAGTAATATACATAACTCCCCCTTATTCACAATTCAAATTGCGACACTTCAAAGTAACATCAATCTGTTGGGATTCATCTTGTTGTCGAAAGATTAAGGCTGAAAAAGATGCCTGGCATAATAAGCAGGCGGCAGCTGTATCTGTACTTTTATGATATTACATAGCCTTGGTAAATACCATTCTTAAATCTACAAGAGATGAGAGCAGAGAGTGTGACTGAGGAGTTTGTGAATTACTAAGGAAAAGAGCGTATTTTTCTGCTTTTACTAATATTACTTATCTAGTTTCTGTATCCTTTTATTATTTCACAATAATTTCTTAACATTTTCTTTACTTTTCATTCATGCTTTCTTCATACTTTCTTACTCTTTAATTTGTGTTCAATTTGTCTTCTAAGAGGATCATCTGCACTGCTTGCACACTGCTTTATTTTGGCGCTCAGCTTTGTCGTTTGAGTTCCAACAAATGGGTTCCACTGAGTTCCACTGGATTCCAAGTCACGTTTGCGCAGCAGAAGCCGAACTGCCAACAACAACAATGTGAGCATTTGCCATTGTATTTGTAATTGTGATTGTGAGTGCGAACGTTGTTGTTGTTTTTTTTTTGTTGTTGTCGCCTACATTTCTTTGCCGCACGCACCTGTAAAGTGACAATGTGTGTCTGTATGTGTGTGGAGTGTGGTTTCGTTTGCTGGATTTTCTCTACCTTTTGCATTCTTAATAAATCAAAGTGAAGAATATATAAATTGGGCGTCACATTGGTACGTCGGTCGCAGTTCGTATTTGGAAGCCAACGGTGCCTCACAGGTGTGCGAGTGCAAGCTTTGGTGACTTGAGATCGAAAAAAATAAAAAATATATATATATATATCTATACACGCCTGGATACCAATTGGATTAATACACACACACATATACACACCAAAGGATTACTATGTGCAACTAAGTTATAGTGTGAATAAAAGAAAAGAAGAAGCAAACAGTTCTCGTGATATACAAGTGATAACTATATAGTATACTTAGCTATATATAACTGAACAATCTGTGGACATGTGGAAGTACATCTGTGTAACGATCTTCTTGATCGCCTGCTGCAATGCAGGTCCAGTTGGCCAACAGGTGGGTTATGAATATCCGATTCTATTCGATACTATTCGATTCGATTGGCTTGCAATTGCAGACAACTTCCGTTTGCTAACGGAAATCGAAACGGTCAACGGAAAACTGTTAATGAAATGTTTGCCTTGTGAAGGCATAGTCTGAAATTTTTAATGACACCACCTCATTGAGTTAGTCATTCATATAGCCCAAAGTGTCGACGTCTGTGTGTTCTTTTTAACTTCTACTTCTTCTATCATTTGCATACGTCTGTCTTAACGCAGTTTGCTTAGTTGGTATGCCAAACGTTTAGCCTTTTAACTTTTTAACGGCTAACTGCAGCAGAGGAGTCATGCTAAGGTATTTATAGACAGCTGCAGGTTCCCTTCTTCATTTTATGGCTGACAAACTATTTAGCCGGCTTTGGATCGGAGTAGACTTTACTCTCCAACTCCAAGATTGGCAACGTTCTTGTCAATCAAATGCCAAAGGGAATGAATCACATTAAGACATCAAAACAATATGTAAATACTTTTGGCATAATAATAGAAGGAAAATATTTAAAGAAAATTTAAAAAAATATTAAAAGCTTAGAGAATATTGAAATAAAAGTGCGCAAAATTTAAATATATGTGTAGAATAGGCAAAGTTAAAATAATACATTTTATATTGATTATCAATTTCTGCTTACATATTTTTATTTAAAAACGAAGATAAACAAAAATGTAAGAATAACATTTCTGGGATTTTAGAATTTTTTTTTAAAACTATGATTTTTTTTCCAGTATTGATTAAATACAACATTTTGCAGTATCAATCTTATTACTTTGACAAACAAGAAGATGTATTTATTGGACGCAAATAAAAGCATAATTATGATTAAAATCAAATCATTTTTCAAAACAACAACTAAAAGAGAAAGATTTATTAATTATGTAGAAATAAAACTTAACAACCGATTAAGTTATCAATAATATCCAAAAGCTTCCAGTAACTTTGACGATTCACTTGCAACTAATTCATTTCACCGAAAGAAAATATATTTCTGCATGACAGAAAGCAGACAGAAATATTGACAATTGTTAACCACTTAATTAAAATGCATAGCTCAAGTTCACAAATGACATATTGATATGGTTAAAAAAATGATGTGATAACATTCAAGCGAACTATTCGAAAGTCAAATTCAATTGCAGCGTTGACCAAAAAGGTTAACCAGGTGCCAGGTGCGAAGTGCACAGAAAAAAAATAACAGCAGCAATGGGTAGGTAGGGGATAGGGGAGATTGGGTAATTCAGTTTTCACTTAACGCCAAAAACTAGAACACAAGTGAAATTTGTTTTCGGTTACCCTCTTAGAGCTACTTTATAGACACTCTGCCACGGCAATCACGTCACGTGCTTTGTTTCAATTCACTGCACGTAGATCGTTAGCTGAATCGTCGCTGGCTAATCATAAGGCATTATTATATTCCCCACCTACTCACATCTCTCTCTCTCTCTCTCCCCCTTTTGCAGAGGAAGAATATGCCCATAAAGGCACGCGAGGATAGCGTAATGGCTGTGCAGGAATCCGAGGCGGAGACTGAAATGCAGACGAGTGCCAATGCAGCGGAAACGGAAGCAGCTCCTCTAGTGGGCACATTGACGCTGCCCAGCAATGCCACCTCCATCAGGGCGGACATCACGGACAGCTTTTCGTGTGCCAACAAATCCTATGGCTATTATGCTGATGTGGAGAACGATTGCCAAATCTTCCACGTCTGTCTGCCAGTTACCTATGCCGATGGCAAAGAGAACACCTTCCGCTGGAGCTTCATCTGCCCCGAGGAGACGATCTTCAGTCAGGTAAGCTCAAATTAGTAATAGAAAGTACATTAAAATATCGAAAACTCGATTTGATTTGATTCTGCATCCAAATTGAAACCTCAAACTCTCATAACTTTGCCACAAATTAACCGATTTCAATGCGGAATATCATTTTGATTATTATTTGGCCTCTAAATTGATTCTGCATCAAAATTTTAATTATTTTAAAATTCGATATTTTGGTCATTACTATCATATTTTTCCATACCTACCCCTTGACAGTTTATCAAAAACTTTAAACTCCCATAACTTTGCCACAACTTAACCGATTTCCATGCGGAATATCATTTTGATTATTATTTGGCCTCTAAATTAATTCTGCATCAAAATTGAATATTTAGAAAATTCGATATTTTGTCATATTTTTCCATACCCCTTGACACTTTATCGAAAACTTTAAACTCTCATAACTTTGCGAAAACTCAACTGATTTTCACGCGGAATACCATTTTAATCATTATTTGGCCTCTAAATTGATTCTGCATCAAAATTAATTAATTAATTTAATTAATTTAATTATTTTGAAAATTCGATATTTTGGTCATTACTATCATATTTTTCCATACCTACCCCTTGACACTTTATCGAAAACTTTAAACTCTCATAACTTTGCCAAAACTCAACCGAATTTCATCCGGAATATCATTTTGATCATTATTTGGCCTCTAAATTGATTGTGCATCAAAATTTTATTCAATTTTTTCATTCAATTGTATTTGGTATTCGAATGAGCTAGCAGTAAACTATAGCATATTAACCTGTTGTCTTACTACAGGAATCCTTCACTTGCATGCGTCGTGAGGACATGACCATCGAGTGTGCGGACAGCTCCAGATACTATGAGCTGAATGGCAATTTTGGTCTACCCGTTGAGGAGGAGAAGCAACCAGCAGCTGCTGAGAGCGAGCAGCTTGAACAGCAGAAGCCACAACCCGAGGAGAGTGAGATGCCTGCGCCTGCTGAGCCCGCTGCAGTGGCCGCACCTGAGCCCGTTCCGGAGCCGGCGAAGCCTGTCAAGGTGCAGAAGCCCAAACCAAAGCCAAATCGTCGCAAGCCCGCCGTCACATATAACAAACCCCAGAGGAAAGTGCCAGTTCCCGCCACCGCAGCTCCCGCTGTTGAACCTGAAGAGGAAGCTGAACCCGAACCCGAACCAGTTGTCCAATTGGCTGCCAAGCCTGTGAAGCCACAGCGTTTCAATGTGAGACCCAACAAGGAGAGGCCACAAGCCATCAAGCCAGCTCTGTCCGCTCCTGCCACGCCCATCCGCAATGAACTCTTCAACTCCATACGCAAACGTCCAGCAATCTTCAACAAGCACAGCGCCAACAAACCTGTGCAGGAGAGTGAACCCGCGGTTACTGAGGCAATCCAAATCCAAGTGGAGCTGAGTGAACCACAGCCCACGTTGAAGTTGCAGACAATGTTTGTGGATGCAGCTCCGGAGGTGCCTCTGCAGATTGTAGAGGAACCAGCGGCAGAGGCTTCTGAGAATGTTGTGGCCATAGCAGAGCCTGAAAAAGAAGAATCAGAACCAGAGACTATTGTGGAGACAGAGTCAATCAAGACAGAAGAGACAGCAGAGCAAGATGCTCCAATGAAAGTGGAAGTGGAGGAAATGCAGCCCATTGAAGCCATTGAGGAGATTCCCGCTGTAGTTGAGGAGATCATGGAGCAAAAGCCACAAGAGATGGAGCAGGCACAGCAGCAGCTAGAGGAGCAGCCAAAGGAGAAACCAATGGAGCAGCCAGAGGTACAGTCGGAGGATCTGTCAGAGAAGCAGCCACAGGAACAGCCAGCGGAGCTATCCGAGGAGCAACCAGAGAACGAGGAGCAAAAGTTAGAAATCGCTCACATTGAGCCAGCTATTGTGGAGAGCAGCAGCTCCAATGAGGAAGCCTTAAACAATATTGAAGCCATGGAGGCAGCTAAGCCAGCAGATGCACCTGTCAGTCTGCCAGCCACACCAGAAATGGCCCAGCCTAATCCTCTGGTGGAAGAGATGCTCGACAACAGCGCCAGCAATACTGAAATAAAAGAGTCCATCGGTGGCTTCAAGCCCGTAGATCCCGTCATGGCTGCTGAGGCGGAACAACTGATAACCGACTTTCTGAATACACTACGCAAGCATGAGGAGAAGACTGAGACTGAAATGGCCAATGCTGCCATGGACATGGCTGAGACCATTGAACAGCAGCCACAAGTAGAACTAAGCGAAGACAAACCAGCGGCAACTGAGATGCAACAGGAGGCGGACAATGTGTCCATTGAGGAAGCCAAGTTGCCAGAGCCTGAGATAATCGATAAGAATGCTTCCGTTGAGGAGCAGCTGCTGGAGTCTGAACCAGAGCCAAAACCACAGCTGAAATTGAAACAGGATTCCCCCATTTTTAATATTATGCAATTGAATCATTTGCCAGCCGATTATCAGATCCCCGTGCAGGTGGTTTCCGTGCCAGAGACAGAGAAGCAGTCGGAGCCGGAGGCCATCCAAGAGTTGATAGCTGAATCGGAGATTAAACCCGTCGAAACTGAGCAAGTCCAGGATCCAAATCTGGCCACAGCTGCCTATATGCCATCCATTAGTATTGATGACATTGTGGAGCTTGTCAAGGAGCGTCTGGATCAGAATCCCAAGAATGAGCAGCTTACGCCCATGGAACTGATCCTCACACCTGGCGCAGCAGCTCCAATGGCATTGATACCGAGCAATAGCGTCAATTTAGAGACGGAGCAGCAGCCAGAAAATGCTCCTGTTGCAGAGTCAGAAGCTATCTCGGAGATCACCTCAGAGATCGCTACAGTCCCTGCTTCAGAGATCACCTCAGAGATCGCTTCAGAGCCCGCTTCAGTTCCCGCCTCACAGATCACCTCTGAGATCTCCTCTGAACCCTCTTCAGTTCCCGCCTCAGAGATCACCTCAGAGATCTCCTCTGCTCCCGCCTCAGAGCCACAGCCTGAACCTACATCAGATTCAACGGCAGCCCAACAATCCGAGCAAGAGGAAGTCATACTGCCCATTTATAAGCGCATTTCTCTAGCAGAACCCAACATGTCCAAAGTGCAGACATCCCCGGTGACAGTCAGCAAAGTAGAAGCCGAGGCGAAACCAGAGGAGGAAACGGCTCCCTCCGTATCCGAAGCCAAATCCCAGTCCAGAATGGATGCACGCAAGCGTCGTTTTCTGTTTCGTGCCGATTCCAGCTAGAGGAACATCCTTAGGATGAGAAGATGAAGAAGAACACCCGCCCACAATAAAGCAACCATTAAGCCGAAGTCCAGCCGGAGGCCCATGCATACCCTCCGAGTCCCTGGCAACCCGACGCTGTCCCACTCATTTGCACCTAGGCAACTTTAATGACTATTTTTTGATTTTCTAGTTTTATGGCCATTTCTGCACTTTCTCAAAAAGCGCACACGAGAGTTGAAATTTAAGTTTAGCATTGTTGTATCCTTTTGAGTTAAACAAACAAATGAAAAAACAAAAAAGTTGATAAAAAAACTTTGAATAAAAATCTTGAAAAATTAATTGACAGGTGTGTACTTGTATTTTCGGAAAGAATTGAACTTCCAGGTTAGTCAGCTCCATCGTGCATAGGTTTGAGTGTTTGAATTTATTTAATAGCATTCAACCTCTGAACGGTAGAGATGGCCAACTGAAAAGCGACCTAAATTCATTAGATTTATCAAAATTGGGGATGTTCTATAGAAATGATCGATTGAAGATCAGCTTAGAAAATTGGAAGTTGAAGTTGATTGGTTTACAAAATTAAAAAAGTTATCTGCCTAGGAAATTTGTGATATATATTTAAACAATGAACAATAAAGGGGAAACGATCAGTTGAGCATCAGCTGAAAATCTAAAAAGCAGACGACCATTGAAAGAAAACCATAAAATGACTGTAATTTTAAGATGAATCAGTTGAAGATCAGTTGAAGATTAGTTGAAGATCAGTTGAAGATCAGTTGAAGATCAGTTGAAGATCAGTTGAAGATCAGTTGAAGATCAGTTGAAGATCAAATCAATAAACAATCAATAAAATTCGATTCTCTCAAGGAGAATAATTAGCTAAAGATCAATTTGATCAAGATCAGTTCGAGAAACAAAACAGATATTACAGGTATTATCTGGGCAAAATTAAAGAAATAATAAGCTAAATTACCTTTTTCGAAGTTATAATACACGATCAGTTAAAGATGACAGAAAGCTTGAAGAAACGACAAATTGCAGACTCAAAAAAATTATCAACTTAAGATTAGAACTATATAAGATGAAGATCAGTTGATTTATATTAATTTTATTGTTACGTAAAAAGATAATGTTTACATTTGTTGTTTTAATGCTTATGCTTTGGGTAATTAGCTGTATGAGGCTACTACCAGGTGAGAGATAGTGATAAAGATACAGAGATAGATAGAAAGAGAGAGAGAGAGAGGACAGATAATAAAAAAAGGTAACTGCAACTACTAAACTGTACAAAAAGTAACTATGACAATCACAATTGACACGGACACACACACATATAAAAATACACATATACTGATAGATAGAAAAAGGGAAGGGGTTTTCCCTACGCCTCCGTTTCCTGGTCCAGTTCCCCAGCCTGAATCTCTTCGGGAGTGCGCAAATCGATGGCGAACTTCTGTCTCGTGGGCGTAATGATGTCGTTGTGTGTGGTTCCCGTATTATCAACCGTATCCTCGCCAGACGCTTCCTTCACGACTCGCGAATAGTCCTGGAAAGCGGCGGACAGGGCAAAGGTCAATTTACGTGCCATGGCGCGACTGTCACAGACAAAGGCATGCACCTCAAACGGATGTGGACTCGACTCATCCTTGACCACGATCATGGCAAAGACACGTGTGTAAACCAAATCCTGTACACCATAAGAGATCGTATCGATGGGATAACTCCAGTTGTTAATGCTCGCCTTGGGCGAGATGATCTCCAGCTGAACTCCCGATGTGGACACCTTCAGATCACAGTTGGGCAGCACCTTGTTGGGCGGCAGATTCTTGGCCACGCCCACCATAATATCAACTGGGCGGCGTGTGTATTTGATGCCCCAAAGACCACGCGACGTCTCCGAGCCAATGTATTTGACCTGCAAGTACACAGCAAAAAAAATTAGGGTTAAAATCAATTTTATATGGTGAGAAAGAGTTTAATGATCTGTGTTTTTGTAAAATCCATTACAAAATATTTTATTCAAAAACGATTTTTCAAATCTTTTTAACATTTGAGTTTCATTAAAATATAATTTTTAATTTTATAATTTTAGGAATATTTTAGTGCTGAGTCTATAGCCTTTCAATTTAACAACTCCAAAATAAAATACTTCTTTTTGAAAAAAAAAATGATATTCAATAAATTATTATAAATACATTGTATTAAGTCAAAAATTAATTTAAGATTTAAGGCTAGTCTTGGCTCTCTAAGTAAATTTATTCACATTTAAATATTCTTAATTTTGGCCATGAAATAAGTCTAAATTACAATTGATTCTGAATTTTAAACTTGAATTTGTAAATCAATTTTGACTATAGCTAAGACGGATTACAATTTGTTTGGGAAGCTACTTCCGGATTGTCGACTGTCGCATGCCACAGACCGGGGCATGCCCCGTTATCCCCTTTCCGACCGTTAGTCAACGATTCCGGACACTGGACAGTTCATTTGCATCCGATGCGAACCGGATGTCAGCAACAGCAACAGAAACAGCAACAACAACAGCAACAACAACAGTCGAAATGCGACTCATGTGAATTGAAACTCTTCAGTCAGCGAAGCGAGACGAGTGCGTGTTGTGATGTGATGTGTTTTGATAACAGGGTTGCCGTGTGGCACACACAGACAGGTGGTGTGAAATGATGCGGTCTGTTTGCGGCTTAAACTTTTATTTTAAACTCACCTTGAAGGTTATGGGCAAATCCTCCACATTCACTTGACAATCCAAATCACTGTTGGTGTTGCTGTTGCTGCTGTTGCCGGATGCCATGTTTTTGCTTCAAGTTGCACTTTGGGTTCGCCACAATTTCAACTGCAAATAAAACAGATTTGTAGTATCTTATTTTTATCAATTTGATAAGCTTCTTCTGTCTCACTTCTTCCCTCCCTCACTGTCTCTTTAGCATATTATCTTCTTACGCATAGTTATCTCTGCGCTTTTTACATGCTTCACTTTGCACAGTTGTCAGTTTTGTTATTGTTTTTTTTTTTTTTGTATCTATTGTTTTTAATTTCCTTTTTATCAGTTCTCTAATCGCGTTGTTCTCTGCTCTCTGCGTTGTGCTTCCTCTTGTTGCCGGCAACTGAATGCGACTAACGTCACTCCCCAGGTAGCGACAAAGTCAAAGGTGTTGTGTGAGTGTGTGTGTGTGAGAGTGTGTGTGAGTGGAGGTGGGGGTGTGGGTGTAGGTTGAATTGACCGAGCCCATTGCGCATTGGCTACGCTCTGTCTCTCGATCGTTGATCGTTGTTTCTCTCTATATCGCTCTCTTACTATCTTTTGCTCTCTCAGTTTCTCTCTCTCTGTCTGTCTCTGAGCTTGGCAAATGCGACAATTGAAAAGCTGCGCTCAGAACAGCGCAAACAACAACAAGAACCACATCAACAATGTGCTATACACTTATTTTATGGTTATTTTCAGTTACTGAATTAATTTTTTTTTTTTTTTTAAGTATTACAAAATGATAAGAGTAATTGATATCTATTTTTTTTTTAATAAAAGAAATGAAAGCTAAGACTTTCTAAGAGTTTTAACGTCTAATTTATTTGCATGTTAAATATTTTAAATGACAATATTTAAATGAAATAATTAAATTAAAAATTAACCACTTTATGAACATGATCAAAGGTTTCAAACCTGAATTTTAGAATGATTTTTATTGTGCTCAATACTTTGGAATTATTTAATTTATTTATATTTAAATATAGGTTTAGTTTCCATAATTTTCCAACTATCAAACATTTTAAAGCGTATTCGCATTGCGACCCAACAAATATCTAAATTTTTATAGTTTAAATTTCTCTGCACTTGAATGAGATTCATTGTTGTCTTTGCTCTTGTTAGTTTCATGTGTTGTTGTTGTTGTTGTTGATATTTATTAAAAATGCATTATTAATACTTCCGCGCGCTGAATGTGAGCTGTGAAAGGTGCGCTGCTGATAGCGGGAGGTAGCCACAACAGCAACAACAATAACAATAACATATATCAACAATAACAAACAACAACAGGTGAGCAACAACAATGCAATGTTGTTGCATGTGTACAAGTTAATGACCAAAAAATAATATAAAGATCATATTAAAATCAAAACTGTAACGAAACAAACGTATTTCAATGCTGCTATTTGATCGTCGTATTATGACGTCACATTTATAAGCTTGGCTAAGGTTTAATGGCCAACGACCTGGCCAGCAAGTGTTGACTAATTGCAGGTCGGTTTTAGTTGGTTTTAGGTAGGTATCTACATAAAGTATATACCCGAAGAAGACTTCTCTCTCTGTTGTTACTCCAGATTGTTTAACGCTATTTACGAGCTATTTCTTAGGCAATTTCTTTTGCTATACAGTCAACATAAAACCGGCTACGGAACTGGGAACTGGCACAAGCAGTCAACGTGCCAAGGTACAGGCCTATAAATACTTTTATAAGGTAGTCATTTTTGTCTAAATATGAATCTGATATGGCATATAATTTAGGTATTTAAGTTTTCAAATTTCGGGTTACTGTTTCCCTCCCTCCGAGTTAATCATAGGCGCACAGAGAGGAACGTAATTGTTTCCGATTTGTATTTGAAATATTTGGTATGTAATTTGCTCTGGTTGTTGTTGTTGTTTTTGTTGCCGCTGCGCTTCGATTCCGCAAATCAAATGCTCGTTTTTTTATGTTATTTCTTTACGCCGTTGGCTTCATCGAATTCAACAACTGATTGAGCTTTATATATATACATATATTTAAATATGCAGACATATTATATATTTATATGATATATAGTATGACAGCAACAACAACAACAACTGCAAATAAGCCGTAACCTAATTTATATATAATTTTTTTCCACTGCCATATTTTGCTGTTTAAATGGCCAGTCAGAGCGGAAGCTGCTCATATAAGCATATCTCCTATTTAATTAACTAACATAATATACTTGTACCCTCTATATACATACATCATATTTATTATTGCCTAGAATTACAAATAATTGTTGTTATTTACAAATTTACTTAGTGACTAATGCTTTGATTCTAAGTTTTACTCTGTTTGTTGTATGTGCTGTCTTTTAACCAACTCTTATCATAAGCGTCGCGTTTCTGGGCTATCTTATCACATACACACACACACAAAAACAAATACAGAAACATGTTTATATATACGGAGGCAAAAATTGAACACATTATACTTCTACTATTATGGCTTTTATGTCATTTAATTTGCCCACTTTGTTTTGACTGATTTCCAATTGTTACACAAGTTTAGCTAGATAAATTGTTCAACTGACAATTGATATGGAAATTACCGTTTTTTTTTCTCTTATCACAACGCGAGTCTCGCATGCAGTTTAGCTCATACACCTGTTTCGTTGGCGGCCGATCGCGCGACTGAAACGTAAAACCGATAAAACGTACTCAACAGGTGAATTTTTCAAAGCTCCACACTTTATTTTTTATCGTTTCAGGTGGCGGTTTAATTTGAAAACCGCCATATATATTTTTTTTCGATTGTTAACTTTACAAACTTATTTTTGAATTTATTTTTAAGTTCAAAATATTTTGCAAGCGCAAATAATTTAAACTAAGAAAGTAAACAGAAAAGTTGCCAGATTTCGTGAATTTTGTGAAATTTTGTGTCGCCCTCCTGCGACTGTCAAGTGAACTAAATGCGTAAAAATCAGTTTATAGCATACTTTGCTGCTCTACTGAAATTCCTTTTTGTAGAGTTCTTAGCATACTTTCAGGCAGTGTCTGTTTTAAACAGTATACACTTGTGCTATAAAACGTTTGCCATACATAAAGGCCAAGTTTCATTTATGGTTTAGTGGTTGCTGTCTTCGCTTTTTTTCCATACACATGCCATAGACAGACGTTTATAGGCACATGCCATAATTTGTTGCCATAAACGCTTGCCATACTGTTGCTATGTGGATCAGCCATAAAACTGCTACCATACAAATTGTTTAATTTATAGCAATTTGGTTACTGTCTTTGCTATCGATTGTATTTATTTTGTCATGGTTGTTGTCTTTGCTGTTAAGCTCTTTTTGACGCTGCCTAAAAGTAGGCTACAACAAATTTAACTTTTATTTTTGGAGCCATGCAGTTGCAGATGTGCCATATTATAATACGGAATAGCGAGTTAAGTTGCAACTCTGCTCAGTCAACAGTTTCTTGTGAACATTTAGGGTTAAATAATAACCTCAAACAGCAACTAATACAAATATAAACACTCACACATACTAATTGCTTGGCCAAGTGCAAGTCTTGCCACCAATAAAAGTCAATCGCCTTGACTGAGTGCAGCATGCAGCTGCTACAACATGCCACCTTCTTCCCCCTTCTTACCACAAGTAAACCTAAACAATAATAAATAATCTAAGGTGGTAGCGGCAACGGCAATGGCGGCCAAAACCATTTGACATTGGCCACAAGTGAGCTCAACGTGTTCCCCGAAAATCCCTAACTATGTTTTGGTTTTCAAGCCCGTTCCTAAGTGTTGAGTGTGATTAATGAAATGGGCCCAAAGCTGGGCAACGATTTTAGATGGAAGAGGTGAGAGAGGAAGAGGGGAGTTGTGTCTGATTGAGGGGTAAGACAGGTTTCTCTGGCTTGTTTCGGGGTTAAATAGAGTTCAGGTCGAAAGTGTACATAGTTGATTTTGGTTTTTTGAATGGGGCAGAGGGGCAGGTGAAGCGGGCACAACACTTGATTAATTTCAGTGCATGAAATATAATTAATTTGGTATTTACAGAGAACGGCTGACTTGGCTAGCCACGGCTAAAACCCCCTCCCAGTCTTTCTAGCAGCCCATCTAGTTCCTCAGTTCTCTCAGGAAGTCATTAGCTAAATTGTTGAAAATTTTTCGGCGACAGGTGTTGTCACAATGTGTGAGCTGTGTGCTGTGTGCTGTGAGCTGGGAAATGGGAAATGGAAAAGGGAGAATGGAAAACGGGCATCCAGTTCAGCTTAAGGTGTCGCATGTTGAGGCAGACAATCGGCGTTGCAAAAACACTTTATGCCACTTGAGGGGCAGGCGACGCAGTGGGTCATTTAAATTCATTACCCAAAAGCAAACTCAGAGGCCTGCAAAAAGCGGCTCGTTAATTGACCACAAAAGTGGCTAAGAGCGAGCAAGAAGCAAACGAAGAGATATTCAGATAAGTACAGAAAGAAAGAGAAAAAGATACTTAGAGAGAGAGAGAGAGAGAGAGAGAGAGAGAGAGAGAGCGAGAGCAAGAGACAGTGAAAACGGTTGGCGAAATTTTCATGAATTTTCATTGTGACGTTTTTGTGGTCGCCGAAACTTGATGCGCCCGTGGGTTAATGTAATGGACCGACCAGCCTGAAGCCAGCAGCGAGCAGAGAGGAGCGTAGAGTGGAGAGCGGGGAATGAGGAGCCAGAGGCGAGGAGTCAAAACAGCCAAACAGCCGCCGTGTGACATTGAAATCCTTTCAGCGAGAGGATGGCGCACAGGAAATGACAATGGCAACAGCAGCAGCATTTTCGGCCTGGATAACCAAGCACAAAATACGCGCTTGTTGACAATAGTTGCTAGCCCACATCCCCTATTAAATCCGTCTCCCGTCTCCCGTCCCCTGTCCCTCGTCCCCCTCCCGTTCCCTTCTCCCTTGATCTCCTGGGCAATGCTAAGTACTTGTGCAAAGTGAATGTTGTTGCCTCATTCCATTGCCATTTCCTTGGTCTGTTACGCGTCGTTAGTCGCAGCTGCTGGCAAAACTATGCAAAACTCAATTGAGTAATGCTTCTCCATCTCCATCTCCATCTCCATCTCCATCTCCTTCTCTGCTTGCCAGGCATAGTTTGATCATCATCCCAACTATTTAATTAACATAACAACTTGCTCAGTTGCAATAACTTTCTCTTTTCCTTTTCCTTATCCTTTTGCTTCCTCTTCCTTTTCCTCAACCTGTTTTTGTGTCATTCTTCGACAAGGTCAAGGCTGAGTCACTTCCTCCTGAAATGAGTTTTCCATCATGGCTTTTGGATATACAAATGATGAGCTGAGTGAACTTTGTATTTCTAAAAAAGAAAATGGGTCTTTAGTTTTTTCAGAGAGCCAGATCAAAAAGTGGCAGATTCCATAATAAATATAAGAAATGTTCCAGAATTGCAAACCAAAAACTCATAAAATTTTTGTAGAAAATATGATACTTAATATTCTTTTTGTATATTGTCAGACAATTTTTTTTTAATTTTTAATTCAGTACATGTAGTTAAAAAAATTTTATTAAATATTTGGCAGTATTAAAAAATTGAGTTTTAAATTCATCAATTAAATTTTATAACAAGCTTTTTATATTTATAGCTGAAAGATTAAAAAGTTGGGCTTAAAATGTCACGAATCCAAAAATAGTTGTTTAAATTCCTAGAATAATTTTTTCTGTGTAGGCTGACCTTTAGCAAAATAAATTCATCATGCTTGAATAATACATTCAAAATTTATTTATAAAACAAATTGACGTAGTGTCGAACCAAAGAATGATAAAAAGATATAGAGCGTTTGCACAAGTGTGTTTATGTTTGAATATATTTATAAATAATCTCATGTAATATAATATGAAATACGTAATATGAATAAGTACAGGGACTTTAATTGTTCAATATGCTCAACTATAGACTTTCCCACTAGTTGTGTGTGTGTGTGTGTGCCACATGTAATCACAGCAAGCAAAACAAATCCGCCAAAGTATCAGAATCACGTCAGCTTACACATACTCGTACATTTAATAATTTATCAGGCTGCTGGCCGCAGGGCCTAGAAAGGGAGTAGAAGCAGGAACAGGAGTCGAATGAGGAAACAGGGGAGTAGCATCAGCTTTCAACTCCGGGTGCGGTCTTCGATGACGGATGAGCTGACGATTGGCTGCTGTTGATGGGCTGATGATAGGCGGCATTGCTCGTAAATCACAAAAGCCCATTGCCCGAATTGAATGAGGCGACAGGCCGCAAAAACTGTAACCGAAAAGCTGAAATTCTCCAGCAGAGACTGAATTCTCCACTCGGTTCTCGGTCTGTCAGTGACAGGCAAATGTTTCGCGAATTTTATGCGAATTACGCCTAATTAGCATTTTTGCCATATGCAACCATTTGGGAGTCGCCTCAATTGGGACTCCGGATTCGCGGTTCTCCTTTGCTTCCTGCACTGTCTGATTATGTGCGCGATTGCGTATGCAAAACATAAGTGCTCTCTGGTAAAAGGGGATCCGATTCCGACTCCTATTCTGGCTTCTGCCATCTGGCTTCTGTCTATGACTCTGATAAATAACCTCGCACTCAGCGCCTACAAAAATGCAGACTGCTGGGAGCTCTCGGGTAACTGTTGATTCTGTTTGCACCGAAGTCATGCGAGCCAATAAAATTATGCGAAATCCGGAATATGTTCGACCGAGTGCAGCAAATTGTATTTGCAGCCAACAGAGACAGGCATGCAACATGCGCCAGCTGGGGAGTTGCAGGCAATGGGAACCGAGCAACTGAGCTAGGGAACAGGGAGTCAATGGAAATCGAGTTGCACTTGGAGTTGGAGACGCGACCCGCGGGTCAATTGTTGACATAGGGCGGTGACAGCTATAAATTGAAACTCAACTGCTGCTATGAAGTCCAAAAGAATAATAGGGTATCAAGAGCGTCTTGTTACTTAAAGTAAACAATATGTTTTCACATTAAACTAAAACCACATTTTTAAAAATACATAAGCTTAAGATAAAAATAATAATTGCTTTAAGCACTTTTAGTAACAAAAAAAATATTAAGAATGTGTAGTAAAAGTTAATCCATTATACCAAAAATACATATCTGTATTTTTGACGGTTTCGAAGAAAATAGTTTAAGTACTGTGAATTTTGTAAAAAATCTCAATTTCTGTGAAGAGCTCATTTTTTTTTTAGTTTTTAAAGTCTGCTATTAGTTAAATTTTTTATTTTAGAGTTGAGCCGGAGAAGAAATATTTTTTATGTTTAATATGTTAATTATGACATAAATTATGAAAAATTTTAAAATACCAAACAACCTTTTTTGAGTGTTTTCAAAATTTAAAGCTCATGAAGTAATAATAAACTTTGCTCAAAAAAATCACGATTTTCTCAACTAAAATTTAAATAATTGCCAAACTGAGGATTAAAATTTAAAAGTGTTTTAGTATAATTAATTTGTTATTCATATCTAATTATTTATTATTAAGGATAAATACTGTATACAGTAATTGAAGATTGGCTATGACATTAAATACTTTTTTAAAGTAGTAATCACATGAGGATAATTAATATATGTAGTTTCGTAAAATATGTACTATATACAAAATAAATTAATATTTTCTTACCTGGTGTTATCCGACTTAGTCTCTACCCAATTGTAGTGCATGCAATAGTCGTTGTGGCATGTAAAGAGTTCTGTTGTATTATTTTTTAGTTTACTGTGTGGTTTTACATGTCGCACACACAGCGAGAAAATAGGCTCAGTTGCATTGCCTGCGACGTGCTTGGGGATTTTGCAGCGGCGCAACAGTTGCAACATTGCCGCTCGCTAATTGCGGCTGGAGTCGGAGCTGTGAGACGCAGTTGGAGCAAGAGCAGGAGAGGAAGAGGGTAGGGAGCGGGTGGCAGCAGCGGGCATATCAAAAGGCACAACGATGCAATTTGGCATTCTGTTGGGGCAGAGTAGCTCAGAAGTTGCAGTTGCAGCTGCAACATTTGGGGGCAGCGCTTATCTGCTTTGGCTTTGGCTTCTGCTTCTTGGTTGCTTTGGTTGCCAGCCGAGCGTGGCTCCTATTAATGATTAATTAAAAAACGGCATGCTGTCCAGGGGGTTGGGGTTGGGAGAAGGGTTGATCTCTGGGTCTGGGGAGCTCATGACATATGTGGCATTTAATTGGGCAAACAAAACAGACGCCGGCATGCACTGGCCAGCTTCAAGAGAGCGGGAGAGAGGAAGGGGTAAGAGTGAGAGAGAGAGTTGCGGCAACTTCCAATGCCACACATTTTGGTTTCCATGCGGCTGACTAACCAGTTGCGCCACATGCCACATGCCACACACGCTGAAACGTTTTGGCAATGAAACGAGCTCTCTCTTTCGCTCTTTCTCTCTCTCTCTCTTCTGTGTCTCTCTTAAGCTGCTCACGCTCTTTGACAGTGTCGCAGGTCCGGGTGCTACCCCATCTACAATTCCTATTGCCGAAGCTGAAGCTGAAGCGGAAGCTAACGTTGGCTACTGACGACAACGACAACGACAACGACGACGACGACGCTGACGCTGACGCCGACGTCAATTTGGGGCCAAGTTGCCCCAACTTGCGGCACCGCGTTGCGTGGCACAGAATCAGTCGTCAGTTTGTCTTAAGCGGATTTGGTCGACACGTGAGTGTGTGTGTGTGTGTGTGTGTGTTTCTCTCAGCGTATGTGTATGTGAGTGACTTCTTCAATATTACGTATACGTAATCGGCATCGCTTACTCGAGAAACGTACTACAGTGGAATTTGTTTGGCATCTTCAAAGCGAGTTTGGCGCTTGTCATAGGTCACGTACAGCACGACTCACGCTACTCACGACACTGCATATGTGTGTGTGTCCGTGTGTGTGTGTGTGTGCGGTTGACATTCGATTTACTTTCGCTGGCATTGCGGCAAGTTGGCCAGCAAAAAAGCAAAGCATACTTTTTGGCAGCTTCTAAAGTTGTATGTGACTCGGTCGATATTTGCATAAATTAAAAAAAAAATAAAAAATATACAAGTAGCATAAAAAACCAAATAAAACACTCACAAACACACATACACACATTCTCTGCAGACTCTGGTCGCTTAATGAGTTTTTAATACGCTGCCACGTTTCCGTTACTGGTGTGCGTATATGCTGTACGTGTGTGTGTGTGTGTGTGTGCGTGTGTACGCTTGTGTGTGAGTGTAGAGAACTAAAAGTCATTGTCACTGGATTTGCGCCTGACGCCACTGCTAATTTATTGAGCACGGCAAAAGACTTTGCAAACGTGGCCAAAACCCAAAAAAAAAAAAAACAGAATAAAGTGAGAAAAACTAATTCGAAGTGAAGTCCTACGTGAACAGCCAGAACATTTTGTGGCCTAAAACTTTTGCTCTGGTAAGTGACCGAACAAAGTTCTAAATGTGGGTGAAACAAACTGAAGGAGCATAGCAAAGAGTCGAGTGGACTATAGAGTATATACAAGAGTTATTGATAAAGAAAATACCATACGTGATTTAGTTGGTAATCAAATAAAACTTGGCATTGTTGCCAAGTATTTGCTTTCTATTATTGTTTCATAAGGTATTTATTATTTACTGTTATTGAATTAAATGCCTTTGTTTTTGTATTTATGCACAAAACACGCAGAGCTTAGAAAAGGTCACAATAAATTGCAATGCATACAGAGTAGAGAATTCTGACACGAATTTTACCTAACATCAAAATTGTGAAAGGGACAAGAAATGTAATCCTGTTGCCATTGTTGCTGCCAATTGATGTACAAACGTAAATTCTTTAGGCAATTTATCAAATATTTGCTACATTTTCAACCCCAAAAGCCTGACAAATTGCACTCGTATAAACAAATTTGCCTTTTTGTATAATGGCTCAAAAATGAATTTGTAATTATTTTAAATTTTGTGAGATTTTCAAATGCTATTATTAATTACTGGTCGCAAGCAAATAACAGAAAATCACAGACATACACAGAAACACTTTCAATTAAATTATTAATGCAAATGATTAGTTTACTTATGCACTGCCAATCGAAGCGGCATACTGACAGATACAAAAGTATCTGTAAGATGCACACAGCATGCATAATTACGGCTGGCAAACAAAGCAATTTGCCAGCCAGATAGATAGATAAATATATAGTTGATTGGATAGATGGATGGATGGATGGATGGATGGATGTTTATCAGTGCGACACAACAATTTAATTGAAATTTTAATTTGAAGGTGTAAACATTGTCTGTCAATTATAGATAAGCTCGTATATTAATTGTTTTATTTTCAGTTTTTTTCTATACACTAATTGCGGGCACTTTAATTCTGTAATTTATTTTATTAATATTAATACCTTTGTCTCTTAGCTAGGCTTCTTTTCCTTGTTATTACAACTAATTTATTTTATTTTCTTTATTCAATTTCTGATCAAATATTTAATCTCTCAATTTTCCACGCTTAACTTTTTTTGATCGCATTATTTGTTTTTGGCTTATCAAATAACCAAAATTCGCATTGCAACAACAAACAATTCCAATTAATTTTGTACATTAGCAAATATTTATCTAAACAAGAATCAAGATAAATAAACAATATGAGACTGTGTTTGTTTGTGGAAAAATTGCAATATCAAAAATTAATTCAAATTGTAATTAATTTGTACATATCCGAGTGCATGAGCATTGATGCCACATATGTATGTATAATAATTTTTAGGCAATTACAAAACTCAAATGAAAATGGAAAGCGAAATAAAATTTTCAAAAAAAAATAAGGGAAAATAACATTTTCAGTTTGGCAGGGGGAAAATGCGATTAAGCAAATATGCCAAATGCATTTTGCTTTCAGCTATTTATATACAATATTTAAGTTAATTTTAATGTTGTTTGCTTAATGGCTTTTTTATGTGCGCTGCCAATGGGGCGTATGCGTGTTGTGGGGGGTACTTCTTTCTAGCCAGTTACTGATGCCTTTCACATGCAATTTGCATTGCCATAATACCAACAGCAACAGCAGCAACAACAACAACAATAATAATAAAAACAATAAGAGTGCATTGCATGCAATTAAAATTAATTATTATCAATTTACGATGACAACAATTTTCAATTTAAGTTTTATTTTATTTATTAAAAGCGCTCAATGCATATATGCTACTGTTGTTGCTGTAGGTGTTAGTCTGTGTGTGAGTGTGTGTGTTGCCAGACAATTGCTCACATGGCTCTAATGTCAGGCGGTCAACTTCAATTTGAGCTGCCTTCCTGGTGAATTCGGTTTTTATTGCACCATTGAAGCACAGTTTCCGTTGTGCCATTGAAGAGCTGCTTGGGGCAAGAAGCCATCACAAAAGTCGATAGAAAGGAGTTAAGAGAAGGGGAGGGGTGGAAGAGTGCTGCAGCAGGAGAAGAAGCCACATCATTGTTGTGGCAGGAAACTGACAACCAATGGCATCAATTGTTGCAGCAACGTTGCCCACTAAATGCGATGGCGACGTCGACAGCGACGGCGACTGCAGTTGCGATTGTGAATGCGAAGGAGAATATAGATGCGGATGCGAATACGAATGCGGATGTGAAGCGTGTACAATAAGACTAAAGCTTGCAGTACGTATATCAATATATAACTATGCAAAGCAATTAAAACTGCCACAGCGTTGCATTGATTGCTGACGCCAATGTGTGGCGCCCATTTTTATCGCAATTTCATTTTGACTGTCATTCGCAGTGCACGGCAATAATAACTTGGTCAGCAAGTAAGTAATGTGGTCAAGATAAATTGCGTAAGCGACATTAATTTGACACAAATTTGTAGCTTAATAAACAGCTATAAAAAAATGAACAAAAGTGCTTTCACAGTTGAAAAAGGGCATACAGTTCGTATGAGTAATTTTTATATTTATTTACATAGAGTATACAAACTTCGTTTAACAATTGCTTGCTACCTGTTTGCAATGCATTTTGTGGCCAACTGCAAAAATCCGTTGAATTTTCAATTAAAATGAATTGAGCTGCAGTCAAAAGGTGAAGGTAAAGAACGGAGAATGAATAAAACTTTGCCTTTGTTTGGCAGCTCATTGTTAGTTAAGAGCTATACTTCACATCAAGTTGGCCATTTCAGTGATTCTAAATTATATAAAGGATAAGCATAGTTAAGGTTTTCATTAAATATTGCCCACATTTTGATTGCTATCAAACACAAATGGTAGCTGCGAGATTTTTTTGCTCAAATTGCGTTTTCCATTTCCATTTGCTTGGGGAACTTTTTTCATTAGCTTGCTTCGTCTATCGAGTCTATTATCAACTTAATGACCAGGTAAACAGTTTTATATTCAAATAAAGAACTGTCAGGCCAAACAAAGGACAAAGGTCTGCTTGATCCTGGTCATGGGCAGGGCCTTGGCTACTTTTAATTGAGTTTTGAACGCAAATCAAATGCGTGTGAAAGGCGAAAAAGCGAAAATTAATGCGCTCGGTTGACTTTTCCGACTTTACTTTATTTTTATTTTCTTCCTGTGCTTTTATTTGTGCCATCCGTGTCCGTGTCGAATGTGTGTGTATCTGTGTATGTGTCTGGGAGTTTCCACTTTGATTGTGTCCCTCATTTGGGGCGTTGTCTGTGAGCTGTGAAAATATTTAAAATTCATTGGCTCTGTGCTCTGCTTTGCACTGATGTTGCCTTACATTTGACTTTTGTGGCAGTCGACGGCTTCTGTGCCACATCC
This sequence comes from Drosophila phalerata, assembly GCA_951394115.2. Taxonomy (NCBI): domain Eukaryota; kingdom Metazoa; phylum Arthropoda; class Insecta; order Diptera; family Drosophilidae; genus Drosophila; species Drosophila phalerata. The sequence goes on along the minus strand of OX596004.2, from coordinate 34,673,109 downwards.
TTATGCAAATCGTATTTTAATAAACTTGCGTTGCGTCAATTTTCATTTACAGTTAGTCCATTGGGAACTGCTTTGCTCTCTCCCTCTCTCTCTCTCTCTCTCTCTCTATCTGCAGCCTAAAACAATGTTGAAAAAATCCTAATTAAATTTAAATTAACTTTAAGCATTTGGGGCTTTGTTAGCTTTGCTTTTCAATCTCTTGCTATACCCTATAGCTAGTTGGGTATATAAGCTTTGCAATTATTCAAATACTTTTAATTAAATTGATAAAAATTCTTTAATAAACTTTTATAATTTATGCTTAACACTTATTAAAAAGTTTTCTTTAGCTAACAGGGTATATCATAGTCCTACTGGCTTCTCTGTATTATATTTGCTTATTTCCTGTGTGCGTTCCATTTACGTACATATATATTTTGTATATTTTTGCTTTTTTGATGGCTCATTAAAATGTGAAATTTAATTTCTTCGCATATGGATGGCACACATTTTGTGTGCAGGAAAATTGAATTGAATTTAATATCAGTTAACTAATGACATACACACACAAATATACACACACTAATACCAGCTGTTGTTGTGTCTTCAAAGCCCTATTTGTAATACCAGTCTGCCCTCAAGACAGACCCAATAAATATGCAAAACAAATATGCCATAAGGAGATAAAATGTCAAGGCTTGGAAATCAACGTTAAATACGTTAAGTGATATTTAAAGCACACTTAAAAGCGCCAACCTGCAACCTCACATCATCATCTTCACAACCTGCTAAAGTCTTCTTCCTTCCTTGACTTCCTACATATTTTTTGGGAGCCAAAATTTCTTGCATGCAACGCATTTGCGGGGATCACAGAGAAAATGCTTAACATAGGGATAACACGAAGCGAAGAGAAGCAACAAGAAGAAGAAGAGGAAGAAGGAGCAGAAGAAGAAGAAGAATCCGTAACGTGTGTATTGACAAATGAGCAGGGAGTTCGAGAGTTCAGTGTTGTTGAGTGAGGCATAGAAATACTCGTACACATGTTTGTAATTTTCTTGTTGATTGTTGCCTCTTTTGGCTTGTCATTCGTTGTTGTTGCCTGTCTCTCATCTGTAGGTGCTGTGTTGTGTCTGCTCGCCTGATAGATGACTTTGGGGTAAAAACTGAAGCTCGAGCATTCCAGAAATGTGGCTTGTGCCGCGACAAATGTGCCGCACTTTACATACATTTTCATACATACATTTTCCTTCTTCCACGCTCTCTGCTTGCCACAAATGAGTAACGGCTGCTTTTGGGTTAAGTTAAATATTCAGCTTTATCTTCGGCGGCAATTCGGTTTGCATATGTTTCAGTCATCGATTTTCTACATTGCCTCAATCTATCAGTCTCGCTGAGTCGTCTGTCTTTCTGTCTGTCTGTTTGTATGTGACGTCACTGTTGAGCTGTTGAGTTTAATGTTGCGCATACGCAGCGTATTCCGGTCAAAGGCTGGCGGCGATAAATTAGCTGGCAAATACTTTGATTACATAATCAGCACAACGGGTCTAAACGGGTTGGCCAAGCTAACAGCGGCTGCCGGCTGCAGATGAAACGAAACGAGCGCTTAAACGAGCTTTAAATGTGCCCCTGAGTCAGCACGCACTCTGTGGAGTGTAGAGTGTAGAGAGTAGAGTGTGTATGTGTGTGTGTGGGTGGGGCAAAGTGCAGGGCAAAGCAACTGCAGCGAGTAGCAAATTTAATTGAAATTGAAAGCACTTTAGTGTCCTTTTGCCTTGGCTTGGCTTTGCCTTCACTTGGTTTGAGTTGGCCGGCAAGTTGGTTGGTAGGTTGGTTGGTTGGGTTCTCGATGCTGGTTCTCGGCTGCCGTTGCATGCAACTAATTTGTGCCACTAATGAATTTATTTGCCACTTGTATGCTGGCAACGTGGGCGTGTGATAAAAACGTACAGCGGGTGTGCGGAATAAAGCAAAATAAATGAAACTAATATAAAAATTGTGCACTGCAAATAAGAGAGAGAGAGAGAGAGGCAGCAACTGAGATTGCAGTTGACATCTGAGAAGGAGTCGCTGTTAGGGGTGTAGAGGGGAAAAGGAGGAGGATGTAGCATAGGGGTGTGACACTTAACAGGCACTGTGCTAAGAAAAAGGCTTCAAGGCGGCGACAACTTGTTTCTGGAGCAGCAAACGAAATCGTTTGAAAATTAATTTTCCATTTCACAAGCAAACGGAAAAGAATTCGTGTGTATGCATGTGTGTCCTGGCTGAGCTGCTCCTGCTGCTTCTCCTACTCCTCCAGCTCCAGTTGCTCCTCATAGTGTCGAATTACAATTTATTGGCTGCTAAGTGCCAGCGTCTTGGCACTTTTCACTTACCTCTTTCCAATGTGGAGTCATTATCAGTGCATCATCAGCTTGGACAGTCAATGGGCCAACAGGCAGACAGACAGGATAATGGGCCTTTGCGTGCAGTAATTAACACATAATGAGCCAATTATTGCATAAGTAATTCACTTAAATATTTATTGTATATATTTAAAATATGTACCAAAATTTATAGATTTAGTTAAATATAATAATTATCAACCTTTTGAAAAAAAAAAGCAAAAAAGCAAGCAAAAAGAAACACATTAATATAGTTGGAATATCTCATTATATAAAATAAAAGTATTTAAAAATCAAAAAGAATACTTTTTATTAATTTATTAGTCTTATAGACTATATATATATATATATATAATATTATATATAATAATTACTTAATGTAATTTAATTTTTTGATCATAATATGAATCTCAAAATATTAAGAAATGCGTTTTAAGTGCATGCTAATTCATTGGGAAAATCTTTTGAAAGCTTTTATACAATATTTTGTGTATTTAAAATGTTAAATAAAAGTGGCAACTTATTTATTTAAACTTCAGTTCATAAAATAAATTTTAAATCTAATATTAAAGCGTATGCCAAATTCGTTGAATTTAAGTTTGGGAATTTCTTAGTGCCTTGATAAGAAAAAACTGCTGACAGCTTGTAAAAATTCTTAACGACTGCAGTGTGCCCCCAATAAATACAAAGGAAAATGTGAAAAATGTTGGAAAAATACAAATTGCGTTTATGCTGCACAATTGGAAATTGAAAAGTGCTAACTGTAAACTGTGAACAGCAAAGTACAAAAGCAGAAAGTGTAAACAACAAATGCTGCAGCTGCAGTTGCAGTTGTAGAGTTGCAGCTGCTTTAGTTTTCATTTTTTAATTAAACACTGGGGCAGGTAACAAATGTATGTGGCACGTTGCTGCGTTGTATGAAATGTTGGCAGCATTTTGCAGCACTGATTGCTGAGATTTAAGTTATGGCTACGTACGTGCATTACATCTAATTGAATAGAGCTGCTAAACATGCGCCATAATTAGGCGGCATTTTGTGCAAGTGTATATATATATATATATAGTGTATATATGTATGTATGTTTGCATATACTTGGGCAAAACAAAGGCACCAATTGGGTCAGCCAGTTAGTGTTGTTGCAGTTGCATGTAAATGGGCACAGTTACTTCTTGTTATTATGCTGTAAGTGCCCCATGAGCTGGCAACGTCCAATTCATATTTGACTGGCACTCGGCATAGGCACAGTAGCGAATCCGCCGGAGTCGTGTCCGGGTCTTGTTGTTGCTGTTGTTTTTTGTGCAATTTCCATGAGTGGCACTCGGGCAAAATATACTATTTATTTCGCTACTCTCAGCACAGCTCTCGCGCAACGGCAACGGCAACGGCAGCATAGAGTGGCCCAAATGAACCACAAGTTCCAAGCTGGCCAACTTTTTTGCGTATGAAAATAAAACACAGCACACACAGACACACACATAGACAGCAACATGCACACGCACACACTTATGCATGTAGCTACTGCTGAGACAGAGATGAGAGGCAGCTGTGGCATTGTTGTTGTTGTTGTTGCACTTCTACACTTTGTTGCCGCTACGTAAAAGCTCGTTGAGTGCAAAACGTCGAGTTAAGTATGTGTGTTTTAAAAAGCGATATGATGCACACATATACACTCAGAAAATGTATTTTCTAAATTTAAGACAATTGACAGAAAATTAGAATTTTCGAAAATTGATAAAAATTTTCCATTATTGAGAAAAATTTCTCTACAAAATATAAAGTATTACAATAAAATAAAATTTTAAGGGCTTGTTTTTATGAAAACTTCAATTTTTCTCAATTATTTTATTATTTTCTTAGTTCGTTTACTAAAATACATTATTTGTAGACACCGTACTTAAAAAAAGTACAGGGGTCTATTAAGTTTTTCTAAATTTTATTGTGTAAATTGACTGTGTTAGAATGATATTACTAGTATATTTATTTATTAACCCTCTACCGCATATAGTGCCATATATGGCTTTTCATTTTTAACGAAATTTATTTTAGTTTAAATGATATCTCAGCGAAGTGGATTATTATTGGCAAACATATTTGCACTATTTTCTATTGGAAAAAAATTTAAAAATAATTATAATTTGGCTTTATTTCGTGTTTTTATGTATTTTGTTAAGACGTCTTTCGTGAACGAAAATGAATTTTGATGAATTTGATGAACAATGAATTTTCGTATGAAGTTTTCACAACAAAAAACAATTTTTTATGTTGAAGAGTAATTTTTGTCTCAAAGAACATAGAGTAATCTTTTATAAAAACTTATAATTTGACTGTAATTAAGCCTTATATTTATTATTTTAAGCAAAAACTGAAAAAGCCAATATCCTATTTTCTCCTAAACTATTTACCCAAAAAAAAAAGTTTGCTCAAATATTTCTTAATTTATACCAAATACACTTTTATATGCATGATAAAAATGTTTTTCTTTAATGATTCTATGAGCATGCAGTAGAGGGTTAATTTTATATATTTCCAGGCTACATTAAAAAAAAGCTAAATTATATTATTAATATGTAAATGTTTGGTGCTATCTAGTAATAAATGATTGGTCTAACATTACGTTAGAATTTTTCTGAGTGTACATACACCTTTACAGAGATAGAGAGTTCACAGCTCAGAGCTGGCAGCAGTTTCTCGAGTGGCACTCACCTTGTACAGGACGCGAACTGAGACCCGGACAACAGGACGACAACTTGTAGTTGCCAGAAAGAAGAGAGAGAGAGAGATAGAGAGAGAGAGAGAGAGAGGGGAAGACAGGCCTTTTACCTAGCCCAAAAGTATGCTGCTAACATGCCACTACGAGCAGCTACATATACCTCTCTCCTTCTCACTCTTCCAGTCCCTCTCTCTCTCACTCAATCGCTGTCTGTGTGTGTGTATTTATGTCTGTTTCTGTATTTGGTTAGTTTTCGTTTTTGTATTCGTTTTCGTGTCGTGCTCACTGCTTTTGTGTGTTGTTTTTAGTTTTAATGAAATGTAAATGTTTAGTTATACACTCATACACACACCCACAGACACAGGGACATTCTCGAATTGTAGGTGTATACTTTAACTCATGGCAGTTCGTTGCAGCAATGCAAATTTATGTTAAGCTGCTTTTCCCAGTTGTAATTTTTCCGGCAGTGAATGCAAATCAGCATTTGCGCCAAACATTTTTTAAAAGAATACTCCCAAAAATCAACTGAAACGCAACGCTTTGTGTATGTGATACCAACAATTTTTGGGATTTTTTTTTAAAATTTTATTTGTTTCCTCTCGAAAATAATGCAGCATTCATTGCAATCAGCTAAAATTTCAAATTGATTATGTTCATTCCATAAAAGGTTGGCAAAAACAGCTCTTATACATTAAATGACAGAACACATTAGAATAGATGGGCATGGACTGAAATTGTTGAAATGGATGTTTTAAATGGGTATTAAAAGGAGTTGGAAAATAGATTGAAGGAAATTTAAATTACGGTTTATAACATGAAAAAATGAGACTTTAGGAAGCTATTGAAATATTAGGAGTTAAATAAATTTAAAATATCGATAGAAAAATTTATAATAAATATTTGATGCTTTCCATATTTTGAAGAAATTTCGTAGTTTTGAGATACAACTTTTATTTGTGGACTTATTTTTTCTTTATAGACTGATAAGTCAGTTAAAAAGTGTATACTTTATATTAAAAATCTTAAAAGTGTCTTTATAAAACTGACCTATAATGCCTCAAGGAAAAATATAGATATTTTCGAATAAATTCGACTAGAAAAGTGTAAATAAAACAAGGGATTAAAACGTATCATTCACTTCACACTTTCAATAGAATCAAAATTATTTTAATAGCTCTTCTACCTCTAGTTAAAAGTTCTTAAAAGCTCTCAGACTTTGTTTTAATAGCGATTCCATTGACTAAAAGTAAACAAAGAGTTTCCACTTTTTAAATGCCTTTGCTCTGGTTGTTTCCATATACATTTTGTGTAATGCACTTGGCTGGGTTTGTTTCGGTTCAGAGGGTAAATTTACATTTGGCGCATTGTGTGTTTAGCAACAGTTACAATTTCAATAAGCCAAAGTGCGTTTTGTGGTCAGCTCTGCATATTTATTAAAAATTGTTGATAATAAAGCACAGAGAGAAGCAGCAGAAACCAACAAACAAACAGAGAAACAAACAACTGAATAAACATTGGGCAATTTGTAAACACTGATAAAATGGCCATAGATAGAGAGGGGAGGGGGTAACTGTGGGCTTAACACGCTTGTCAACGTTGGCACCACTAAAAGTGGTAAGAGAGGGGACGAGGGGATATAAAGGGGGGAGGGGGGGGGGCAGTTGCGTGTTGCGACTAAATGGCATTTCCTTTTGGCTCTGTTGGCTTTGCGTAAGCGACGCATCGCTTGTATGTCCGAGTATTTTCCGCCGGATTTTGTTTACAGGCCACGCCACGAAAACAAATTGAAAATGCACAGCAGCAACAGCAGCAACGATAACAACAACAATAACACGAGTGACAACGGCAATAATAGCAGTTGCAGTCCACGAAAATGGTGACAACTCTGGCGGCTGCCAGATGCATTTGTTTGCCTTTGTGCGGCATTGTTGTCAAATTTATTAAGTTACTCATACGCCATGTTGTCGTCGTTGTCGTTGTCGTCCCACTGCAGCCGCAAACAAGTGACAGTCGCGACGAAGAGAGGAGAAGAGAAGAGAAGGGAGGGATGGGAGGAGGCGGAAAGAGGAAGGGAAAATAAGGGACGACGGCTCCAAGCGTTCCCAGGCGTCTCCACATGTGTTTGGCATATCAAATGTTGTTTTCGTTTGTCAAAATGACAAAACCCAAAATGAAAACCAAACGAAATGAAACGAAAAATTCCATTGGCTGACAACAACACAAAAAAAACAGGCATATTGTTAAGTTTGCCTCTACACTGGCTACCATTTTTAGTTGAGAGTTGCTTAAATTAAAACTGATAGCTGATTTTGTAACTCTAGTTATATCAGATAAATTTGATGAAAGTAATTTTGTCTTTGTCTAAAAAATATTCCTAGTGGACGACAGATTTAATAACTTTTTAAGCTTTGTCTCAATTTGTTTTTGTTCTCTCTTTATCTCTCTCTCTGTCTGTTATTGATATATCAATAGAATAATAATCCTATTTCAATTGCTTTTGTCACAGTTTTCATTCAGCTCCATTTCGTTTTGTCAATTCCCCTGGCATCAGTTTTGTAATAACCTAAAATATAAATGGTTTTTCTTTTTTTTTTGATATATTTTTTTTTGTTTCGGTTCCACTGTGTGGCACACTTATGTAACATGTGAGTTGCCACTTGCCACTTGTCGTGTCCAGTTGGGGGTCGTCTCCCGCTGTAAGTATATATCCCATTTGGCAGTCACAGGCTTGGCTGGCATTTTGGCATTTTGGGTCGCTCAGTGTCATTTTCGACGGTTTGTTTGGTTTGTTACATTGTTGTTGTTGTTGCTGTTGTTGTTGCTGTTGTTGTTGCTTTTTCTGTTGTCAATAAACAGCAGACAGTTGGCAAGTTTGGAAGCTGCTCAAACTGCTCATGTTTGTGCTTGTTTGTTGCTGCCACCCACACACAGTCACTGTGACTGCCAACAAGTCGCGCCGAGTGTCGGATTCGTTGTCGTTGTTGTCGTTGTTGTCGCCATTGGCCATAAATATTCGGCTAAATATGCTGGCCAGCTGCCCAGCGACTGCCTAAAGGCCAAAATCAGTCTTAATATGCTCCACACTTCAAGCTAGCTGTTGCTATGCTCACGTGTGTGTGTGTGTGTATCGGTGTGTGTGTGTGTATTGGTGTGTGTGTTACTTACCGTTTGCTTGTGTTGACGGGATTTATGTTTGGCCAAGTTTGTGTTTTTTATGTTGAACTTAAAGACGTTTCTAAGTACGTTTTGTGCACTTTTGTGCTGTGCCACTTTTTTTGCTTCTCTTATTTTTTCTCTACTTCTCCCTTCGTTCTCCCCCACCGACTCCCTCCAGCTGTTGTTGTTGTTGTTGTTGCTGTTGCTGTTGTTGCCGCACTTGAAGTTTGCTTCTGGGAGCGCTTCAGGACATTCAACTTGCTCTGTGTCTTGTTCATCTTGCTCGTTGTTCTTGGCAACTGTTTTGTTTGTATTTTATGGTCATTTCTAATGTGCTGTGTGTGTGTGTGTGTGAGTTGTTGCGGTGTGTGTGCCCAAGTACTTAGTGTTAATAAACTTTTATAAATATTCTCTTTGACACTTTTAGCACGAAATAAAACTGACAAATAAATCTGATTAATCATTGCACTTTGTGTTCTGTAATAGCATTTCCCGTATTTTATTTTCACAAGTGTATATGGCAAGTTTCACCTGCAACATTGTGGGGCAGAAGGGGAAGCGGCAAGTGTGCGTGACCTTTGTCCAGGAAATACTGATCATATTATTGCTGTGAATGCTGTTTGTGAAATGTTTTAATCCAGAGCTTAAGTTTGCTTACTTATTTGATAGATGACTGTCCTTATGCTGGAAATATGAAGCAGCCACAGAGCGAGACAGCACGAGAGTGAGAGAGAGAGAGAGAGGAGGGATAGTGGAGGGAGGGGGAAGAAAGTCGAAAAGCTGCTTATGTGCAAACAAAATGAGACATGCATTAAAAGTGTGCTCATTATTTCTGTATATTTATATTTAGCAGCAAGCTAAAAATAATAACGCTATTCTTAAACAAGGCTGAAAACTCAAAGAAATACAATATATGTTCATTAAGTCTTTTTATTTCTTGAAATAAAAAAAAAAAAATTATTTTCATATTTATTGAATATATTAAGTATTCACAATTATTTTAGCCACAAAGTAAAACATCAAGAGAGTGAGAGGGAGGGAAGGAATTTGGAGATCTGCTTATATGAAAAAAAATAATACATGCAATAATTTCAGTTGAAAGTAGGCGGTATACAACAGTGCTCATTATTTCCTTATATTTATTTTTAGCGGCGAGCCAAAAATAATTTGCATACTCTTAAACAAGGCAACAAAAAATAGAAAAAAATTAAAAAAAATTTCTGTCTTTGAATTTGGTTTTAAATAATTTTCATATTTATTGAATGTATAAATATCTAAAAAATTATTTAAGAATCAGATACCTAACTTAATATACATCTACATAAAATAGCAGATTTATTTTTTTTGTTATTTTTTTTTTCACTAGTAAGTAAAACCCATAAAGCTATAAAACTTTGATAAAATTCTTAAATCTTCTAAAATCACTATCAACAGTTGCCATATTTTGATTTGAGTCCCAAATTGAATTACACTTTGTGCAATTTACTGACTGTTCGACAGCATCGATTGGCTGCAATTGAGCGCCTTTATTACATCGGGCCAAATATGCAATATATCCGCAGTCGCTATCTATATATAGTATCGTAGATATGGCTTTTAGCCAACTGGAAATGTTTGATATCTAAAAACGATTCGATGGCCAGCAAACGCAATGCACTCATCAAATCCAATGAAAAAATCAAAGTGCCCCAAAGGCCAATTGGCGTTGCATCCGCGGTGCGTCCTGTGTGAATGGCCATGCCACGCCCACAGTTCCCTGCACACTGCCTAACTCCTACTATTGCTCTCATATCCACAATGCTAGGCAAATACAATTTTGAACGCATCACAACACGCAAACACAATCACCAAAGGGGTCTACGGATATTGAGGAGAAGGAGGAAGAGCAGGGAAACTAGTGTTGTTGTTGTGGTTGTTGTTTGCCGGCTGCAACTGCAAATGGAGTGTCTGAGCAGCGAGCAGCACTCTTGGCAAATGTGTGCGAATGTGTCCGTCCAAGCATTGATATGCACGTTGGCCAGGATTGCCAACTTTTTCGTTGTTTTCTCACGCTGTTCACAACCACGCGAAGAGGTCACACTTAATTTCCGCTGCAAGTTCGCACAATGCAACAACAACAAGAACAACCGGCAATAACAACACTCACATCAGCAGTGGCTGAGCAAATGTAGCATACTTTTTGGGGTTGCCACTGTGTTGCTGTCATTGTTGACGCTGGCGACCTCGTACTGGCCTGACGCTGTCAGTCTTGCTGAACTTTCAACTTCCGCTTTTCATTTACACACACACACACACACGCATACACGCACACAGAGTCAAAGCGAGATAGGCAGTTTTTCGTGGTAGTCTGTTGCTGCTGTTGTAGTTGTAGTTGTTGTTGTTGTTTGCAACATCTGTTGATTATTTTGGCGTTGCTTGTTTTTTGCACTTCACATTGTTGCAACAGCTACTGTGTTGCATGTCTCTCTGTATCTGTGTGCGTGTGTATATGTGTGGTTTGTTTATTGCACTCACTCACAGCACACACATGACGCAAGGTGGCCAAAGTTTTTTTTTGTTGTGTTTGTTCATGTGCCACGTTCACTTCTTTTATTTGCAGAGCCTTTTGCATCACTCACACTGACTCACACACACACACATACTCTCAGAGCAACAGGGAGGTACATGTCAGCGACAAAATTGATTATGAAATGATTTATTGGCCTCAAAAACTGCTTCAATATTGATTAAAGTTGCTGCCTTTTGTAGCGGCTTTTCTCTCTTTCGTTTCTATTTTCTTTTTTTTTTTTTTCTTCATTTCTTTCTGTTTGCATTTACCCATTTCCTGCACTTGGGTCATGTGGCGTATACGCAATACGCTGCCACACTTTTCAGCCAGTTTTCATCGCTTTTATTGTACCGCTGACCGGTTAAATGCATTTTTTGTTGGCTTCCAAATATCCGTTGCGTTGTTTTTGACAATTCCCAGTTATTTATTGGAAAAACAGAAATGATATAATAACAACAACAACAACAAAAATAACCATACAAATAACATTGCAAATAAACAGAAAAGAAAACATTTGCAGACAGTTTTCTGTTTGTTATTCAATTCAATTGCTGAAATTTTGGGTTAGAGTTACAAAAAACAATCCTATGCATAGATATTTCTAATGAAAAATATATATATTTTCAGCGGGCATTTTTTACTTTTAGTGAATTTCAATTCATATTTGCATATTTGCCGTAGGGAGAGTAAATTAACTGAGTCGGAAAGCTTGACTTGGCATTGAAGGCAAACCTAATATGCGAAAATGTTTCTATTATTTATTTAATTTCTACAAGAAGAAATAAAATTTGTTTTGTATATTTATATTAACTTAAAAGTGATGATAATATTTGTTGACGCTTTTTGTTTATAAATTATGATTTATTGTTTTATTGGAATATATTTTATTTGATATTTATATACCCTATAAGTCGAAACAAACAAATTGTAAGAATGTTTGAGTTGGAAGCTTATAAATCTTGCAATGAATAAAATTCATAAAGGATTTTCTTATTTATTTCATTATGCCTGATCAAAGGGTATCTCCTTGTCGAATAACTTTGACTAGAACATGTTTTATTTAATTACATTTTACTTTGTGCCACATTTTTATATTATTTCATTCACATTTTTATATTTTGTTTTGCCTGTCAACACTTGTCAACACCGAATGTTGCCCTGTAGCGCCTGTGGTGTTGTTTGCATCTGTGTGAGTGAGTGTGTTTGTGTGTGTGGATATATTTGTAGAAATACCATCTGAGTGGGTGTTATGAAAGTTTTGTGTATTGCATTTGTAGCGTTAAATCATTCATGTTGATTTAATTATTTTACGTTGTTGATACAATAATTTTTTATTTGATTTATTTATTTATACTTGTGTGTGTGTGGCAAGCTCAGGCTTAATGCTATTATGTTGAGAGTATGCCACACGCCGATTTAAGTGACACCATCAATCAATCAATCAATCAATCACGACATTCCTGTGACAGCGCCAAAAGCGCGGAAAAGCAACTCAATACAATAGTTATCACACACGATAGATACAGAATCCATCATAGAAATGAGGTTGAGGCTATGCAAATGTTATTGCAAATTAAATAACATTTTAAGCTGCATTCATTAAGCTCAGAGATTTTTTGTGGAAGCGGCTTAATAAATTATGATTAAACACATTTACAACAAATAGCATAAATATTTAAAGTATTAATTACGTTTTGTTACGGACATAAATAAGATTAAAATCGAAAATTAAATTTAATGGAGAAAAAAACTATGTAAGAGTTTAAACTTGCGATCAACTAAAATACTTCCACCTCAGTCCCCCAATTACCCCGATTTTCAGCCGAGAAACCGTTTCCCTATTCGTCTTCTGTAGAGCGTCAAAAACTTTTGCTGGTTAAGTAAGTCTGAATATTGAAATTCAATATTCCATTAGGGGAAAAACTTTTTGGTCGCTGCGCAAAAAAATATGCAATGGTTTTCTTAACGGATAATGCCAAAAATTGTGCCGGCTGATTAAAAGTGCAGGGCGTGAAATGCAGCGCACAATAAATTTAAATGATTTCGTTCATGCAAAACCAAATGGCACTTGGATTTTCGTGCTCCCTCTCTCTCTCTCACTCTCTCTCTCTTTCTTTGCATTGTTGTACTTATGTAATCGTTGTTGTTGTTGTTGTTGTTTGGTGGCCCATTGCCGAGAGCGCTTTTAGGATTTATTATTATGATTTGAAAGTGCATAAAGCACTCGAGGGCGATTCGCGCATTTCTCTCCATAATTGGCACAATCAGCCAAAGGCTGGCGATAAAATCTCGAGACGCGCAGCAGCAGAAGCCCTAAAAAACGATGCCAACACTCTAGACCTCTCCATTTCCATTTATTTAGCACGCCCACCAAAGTTGGTCGAAGCCATAAAGAGGCGCTTCAACTTGAAGTTCTATTGCACTAAGGGCTGAAGCTTGTGTTGATTTTTCAACGTTTTAATTAAGTGACAGGGATACAGGGATACAGAGACAGAGTCAGAGTCAGAAAGAGGGCAGCAAGTGCTCGACCAGGACATTATAATGACGGGAAATCGGGCGTAGAAAGTCAACAAATAAACAAACAAATCGCTGGCACAACAAACAGACAAACAGATAAACAGACAAACAAACGCAACGCAACGCAACGCAGACTTGGACCCTCAGACAGGCAGACACTGATTGAAAGAAGTCTGCACACATGTCAGGTGTCCAACTATGCCACACACACACACACACACACACCTAAACACACACACACACTCCCACTCCGATTCTGATCCTGGCAACTGGTGCGCTCATTAAAATGCAACTGTGTGCGGCAATTGCCAAAGGAATTGTGCAATAAAAACATGCAGACTCAACGCCAGCAGCCTGGAAATACATTTCGCTTTATGCAAATGCATAAAAAAGTACTCGTACCACATCCAAAAAACCAAAAAAAAAAATGAGGCGAAAAACGCGATGGCGTTGAAATAAAAACTCAACGAATTTCCAGCAAAATGGAGCAGCTTTGCACAAAAATAAAATGCATGTGCGTCTGAGTGATTTGTGTCTACTTTGAATAGCAGCAAACATTTCACTTATATAGAAATGTCTTTAAATTACTTATTGACTCGACTTTCGCATAGCATTAAAGCCAAGCAAAGCAAAGCCTTGGGCAGCAAATTACAAAAAAATTACGTATACGCCATGTTTGTTAATTATCGGCAAAGCTACGGTGTTGTTGTTGTTGTTGATGGTGCTTCTGGCATTGGCAGCTTTGACAACCAGATTCTAAGGCAGAGGTGTGAGCCCGTAATTAGCTTTTGTTTAGCGTCAAGCTAAACAAGCCACAAGAGAGAGATTCTAGGCCCTTAGTGCCCAAAGCAAAAGCAATTTTTAGCGCTTTGCGCGTCTTTTTCATTTTCAAATTTCGCGCTTCACTGCCGATCCACAAGCAAGAAATGAAAAACAAAATCAAAAGCCAATAGCAAGTTCAGAAAACTCAATCGCCTCAGAAATTTCATCAAACTGCATTAAAGATAAATACATCATAAGCAAAGGCAAGTAAATCAACAGAAATAGACAGCGAAAGTAAAGAGAAAATACAATATATATATTTATTTAATGATTTGTGGAACATCTTCGATTACTTAAGTTGCCTTTTATGAGCACTTTCTCTTTCTTCCCTCCGTGTTCTCTGGGGCTAATCAGCGCAGCATCTGGCGATTGGGCAAAGCGCTTTCAGTTTTAGCTGTCTGTTGGGTCAGACAAACATCAATAAATTAGAAAATGAATAAATAAATAAGCTACAAGCATGGCAGACTGATGGACAGACAGACAGACGAACACGCACACCAAAACCAATGTACTATATCTACAGGGAAAATAAGTAATAGAGAGGGCAAATAAATCACCACAATAAATCTTTAGGGTCGCAGTTGTGAGCAATTGTGGGTGACCTATCAACCTCTCTCTTTCTCTCTCTCTCTCTCTCTCTCTCTCTCTTTGAGTCACTCCTTCCTGCTTCTTTGTGCTGCTGGCACATTTTTCTGCTTGGCATAAATATCTAACTATAAATACTTGTATATTTATGCATGCATGACATAAGTTTGTTCTGCATAAACGACCCAAAATGGATGAGCTGCGCTTTTGTTGGCTAACATATATACACATATGTAATAGTGTGTGTGTCTGGCATTGATTCTGGCTCAGCGCCCAAAGCAATGCTGCTGAAGCAGCCTAACTGCAAATCTGTAAAACTTTGAGTAACTTAAGGGGCAACCGCAACACCGCCAACAGTCAATATACAAGTGCCCTTTATATTAAAGGACGACCACGAAATTCAAGTCTATGAAGCATGCGACAATGCACATAACTCCACACAGTATAATGGATGGCAAGCACAAGGCCAAATCGCATTAATTTCATAAATTTGACTGGCAAAAGTTTTTGCCAGCGTGAGGCACTTGAAGTTAAATGCCACTGAAAGACAAAGGATACACTTGAAGCTCCTAGTAGTTGAAAGCTCAACGTATAGTTGGCAAAGCAACAGCAGCAAAAATTGTGAGAAACACTCGATAGTTGATGCTGCTTTTGATGCCACTCAACATATGATGATGCTGCTCTAATTTGTTGTTGTTGAAGCGTGTGGAACTGACAAAGTTTCTTAGCCAAGTTTAATGTGAAGGAAAAATAGTATACATAACAATAAAGAAGTGATCTCCCTTGGCCGTTAAGTATATAACAATAAATATCTAGTAACTTTAGCTATAATCATTTCTAACAACTTTTCAACTCAGACAACACCTATTTGTTTTACGGTCTAGAAATTTAAGTTTCTTTGGTGGCTCAATTTTCTAAACGAGCTACGAGTATTTAAATAGGCACTCAAGTCATCAAGCAAGTTGCATGATTGTTGAGACATTGCATACACAAAATTAAGCAAAATTAATCATACGCACTGTGGACGGCAGCTGGTCAGCCAACTGCATAGTAAATTTACATTTATTTTCGGTAGCCCTACTCATCGTATATGCAGTCAATTGGAATTTATGTGATTTGTGTGCTCGAGGACCTGTTTGGGTTATCAACAACACGGCAGGCTCTTTATTCCAATTTTGGGTCTCTGCCAGTTTGCCAGACTGCCATTCTCTGACCATGACTTTGGACTTTTGGCTTTTACATGTTGTGTGGTGTATGTGAGTGTGTGTGTTTAAGAGTATATATATAGCTGCCGGATTTTAGGTCGTTTAATTAGCTGTCGTTTGAGTGTATTTTAGGTAAAGTTTTTCGGGGCGACATTTTGATATTGTCATCATTATAATAATTGAAATGAAGCAGCAATCTCGGCTTCTACTTTTGCCATGAGTATATCCCTTAGCCGGGCTCAAACTCTTTTTTTCTACCTTCCGTTTTTTCTGTTCTTCGTATTTATGAATTTCGTGTGCTACTTTTTCACTTTGGTGCACAAGTTGTGGGGTTTTTTTTGTGTCCATGCTGCGCCACTTTTGTGTGTTAGTTTTTGGCCCAAAAAGTGTTTTGGCCAGCGTTTACCTTTATAAGCGGCTTTGGACAATTTGTGGACGGGGTATGGTGGCTATATACTGATATGTTTATGTGTGTGTGTGTGTGTGCGCCCACGTGGCTGTGGGTTGTGGCTACTCCGATGTTGCAGGTTGCCGGGTAAAGCGGTTTATGCGGTTGCTTGTTATCATTTATGGCTTACACATTTGCGTACTTTTCGTTGTCATTGCTGTTGTTTCTCTTGCTGTTGTTGTTGTTGCTACTAGATTCATTTGCTGGCCCAATGAAATTTGTTAATTATATTTTCTGGCTGAATTTGCCAAAGAGAATTTTAAAGGCATGCTAAATAAATTGTCGAATCTCAATTTAGCATCAATAAATCAGCAACATATGGGATTTCATTTGATTAACATACACTATGCATTTTAATTTCAGAATTATGTGCAATTTTAACTAGATCCATTTGCCATTATTTAAGCGCTTAATGCTTTGACACAGAATTCAGCACAAAATTTCGATCAGTGGCACAAAGTGCGGCAGCCAACCGAAAAATGTGCGGACGGTGCAAAAGTTTTTACGAGTAACGCGACAAAACAACAAAATTTAAATTTGCATAATACACATACAGTTACACGGATAGATGGACACACTGTGCTGGGAGTTGGGGGTGGAGTGGAAGGGGGGGGGGAGGATGGGAATTTAATAGCTGCAACGACAAACGACAAAACTCAAACTGTGGTTGTTTAGAAGGCAGCGCGAATTCGGAGCATTTCATGTGCTTTATGCGCAAGCAATGAACTTTTAATACACAACAACAACAGAAATAACAGAAACAACAGTAAAAACAACAACAGTGGACGATATATCACAGCTAAGCACTCAGAAACTCACACACACAAACACAGACAGACAGACATAGCGCGATAAGAGCCAAACGCCCACATTTAAACACAGAAATAACGAGAGCAAGAGAGAGAGAGAGAGAGAGAGAGTGTGGGAAAGGGAGAGGGAGACAGTGAATACACTCAGTTATACGTAAGTTTTTTTTTGCTTACAATTCGCGCTTTTGGATTTATGGGGCAAAGAGAAGTGGCTAAAACTGAGAGCTACTACACAGATACATCTGTAAATATTCGTATAAATTTGTATGTGTGTGTGTGTGTGTGTGTGAGCAACAACTGGTCATAGTTAAAAGAACTAGCCTG
Organism: Drosophila phalerata; assembly: GCA_951394115.2. Lineage (NCBI taxonomy): Eukaryota > Metazoa > Arthropoda > Insecta > Diptera > Drosophilidae > Drosophila > Drosophila phalerata. The sequence goes on along the minus strand of OX596004.2, from coordinate 34,655,624 downwards.
TCTGGCGAATACATAAATATGATATAAATGAAGTAAACAGAGATTTAAATATGCCAAAAGGAAACAAAATGGAAAGAGAAATATACAAAATATACAACAACAGAATGGAGTCTGACAGTAAAAACTAGAGTAGCTGTAGGTATAAACCTCTTTTCACTAAAAAATATGATTAAATAACACAGGTACAAGAAATAGTAAAAAAGTTAAAAAAAGATGGTCTTACAATTGAAATGCTTTTGTTTTTTCTTTTCTCATTTTTAAAAATTGCGAAGGTAAAACTATATATACAATAGGTGTGCCTACAATAGAAATCTTTTTGTTTCTTTTTTTCATATAATTAATTGTGGCTTCTGAACTTTTTTTATTTCTATTAGTATAGTGTATCATTTATATGCCCTGACTTCAACTAGCGTAAATCTCAGCCTGCCGCAAAAAGTATTTAAAAAGCCGCAGCTAATAGCTTTCATATTCATAAGCAGTATCAAGGCTGTTTCTAAATACAACAAAAAATATTTAAACACAAAAAAGTTATAATTTTAGAGCGCATGTTGCACGGCCACAATAATCTTACCTCCATGCCTCTCGCTTTAAGGCTGAGACACATGTGCTGCCTGGTTTTCAAGTTTCTCTTCTCCCTGCTTTTCAGTTCCAGTCTCTCTCATTTTCCCAGCTTAAGCTGTCTCCTGCTATCTATAGATGTGTGTGTGTGTGGGCGACTAATTAATTGCCACCACGTTGAAAATATTATTTTTAATTGTGTGTTTATGGGCGTGGCTGGTGTGGCAGTCGAGGGGGGAGTTGCAAAAGGTTATGAGAGCTCACCCAAAAACCAAGCCTTGTACTCAGCTGCTTCCGCTGCTGGCAGCAAACAAGCCTCAGATACACAGAAAGATATCCACACACCACACACACACACACACACACAAAGACACACACACAAAGACACACACACACACACACAGTTGGCAGCACTAAGCTGTTAGGCGAGTCGTTGCTGCCGCATTCCTCTCTCTCTCTCTCACTGCCTCTCTTTCCCTGGTCGTAGCAACTCTAATATTTATGAAAATTATCCTTTCGCTGTGGCTTTTTAAGATGCTCATAATTTATATTTAAGTTAAGTTTAGTATGTCGCCATGCGAGCAACAACAACAACAAACAACAACAACTGCGGCTTGTTTATATGCGCCTGAGTTATGAGCCAACGAAAAATATGCGTTCATGTTTAATGGCGGAAGCTGTTTAGTGTCGTGGCTTCTAACATAAATCTCAACCATGCCCACCGAGCCGTAAGTGTCAAAGGGTATCAAAGGCGGAAAGTGACTAGTAGCATAGAGGGTTGGGGGTAGAAAATACGATGACGATGGCTTGGCGTTAACGCTTTTAATTGGCTACCAAAGGCATAGCAAACAAACCTGGCCAACTGCAGCCAGCAACTGCAAATATTTGCCTATCGACAGTGACTTTGAGCAGTTAGCTGACCAACATCAAGTCAACGGCAAACGAAGGCCATTAAATAAACGCAGCGAGCGTTTCAAGTGGTTCAAGTGGTTTTGTGCAAAATGCAAAGTAATTTCCACTTTGAGCCACCGAAATGGCGGCGTTTGCATCTTTAGTCATGCATGAGGAGCACCAAAGGCGAAGGAGGAGGAAGAGGCAGAGGCAGAGGCAAAGGAAGAGGCAGTGGCAAAGTTGGAGTCCGAGTCAGAGCTGGAGGCAGACTCGCAGGCAGAGCCAGAGGACCAAAGAGGAAACTGAATTGGATGCCTGGGCTCTTATCGTTAGGTCCTTGCACGACAGGATATGAGCATTTAAATTTATAGTAGTTGTCGCGTGAAGCATATCGATGGTTTTCTTCCTTCCAAGCATTTCTCTCCCACTGTGTGTACATAAATTAAGCTCAGCATTCGTCGAGACGATAGCGTCAAAGCAAATGACAAACGAAACCATATAATTGAGTGGTGTGAACCACTTGTGTGGTGGCAAATAGGGAAGTGCCAGCAAATGGCAGCCAAAAATGCAACTGCAATTGATTAGTCTTAAATGCAATACGTGTGGAAAAGTTAAAGGTTGGGATAAGTAAAAAAGCCAGGAGTTGACTTATATTTAAACTCAAAGACAAAAATTAAAAAAATAATTTTTTGCCACATATTTATTATTTTTGATGCATAATCAATTTGGAGACCAAATATTGATCAAACTGATATTCCTCATCAAAATCGGTTCAGTTTTAACAAAGTTCTACAAGTTTGAAGTCTGGTAAATATGTGGACTAACAACTTTACAAGTCAAATTTTTTGCTAATTTTGGCTTGATTTTTGACAGGAAAATGAACCCTCTCAGAATTCAAATTAAAGAGTCGTTTTATACTAATTGGGCCACCAGGAGTTGAATAAAAGTGAAAACATAAGATTTAAAATTTTTAAAAAAATATTTTTTCCTAAAAAGCAAAGGGGGGAGTACATGATATTTATCAAGAAAATTCGAAAAATAATTTTTTGTTAAAAAGTTATTATTTTTTAATGTAGAATCAATTTAGAGACCAAATAATAAACAAAATGTCATTCCTTTTGAAAATCGGGTAAGTTTTGACAAAGTTATGCAAGTTTGAAGTTTGGTAAGCCTTTGGTCTGTCAATACAATTCAACTTAATATAATATTGCATAGAAATTTATCACAAATTGTGTCTCTTTTAAAATATTACTGGATGTTATGCAAAATCGGATCTTAAACGAATAGTTATCTAAATAATTTCTATGGCTTTAAAAAGAACAAAATCTTTTTATTTGAAACGAGAATATACATTGTAGAGCAAAGATAAGTACCGACAACAGTTTTCGATTACTTTCAGATTAAAATCGCTGTTACTCTAATTAATTTTGCTATAAAGCAAAAAAAAAATTGCTGTATTTTCCATTCCAAAAAATTGTTTAAACGATATAAAAAGCTTTTGTTTTTTAATCCAAGAACTATAAAGTGCAAGTTTCTAAAATTTCAATGCGCACACATCAAACAAAACGCAGCCAGCACCGCCAACAATAACTAAGCACAACACAACACAAGCAAAACAAAACAAAACGAACGACAATTTTTTGCAGTGTGTTGATTTTAATGAAATGCAAGCAATCAACACTAAGCGGATCAATTCGTGAGTCGCTGCACGAGTGTGCTTTGAGTATCGAGTGAATATTCACGCTGTTGTATTGCGCTTTTTGTGCACTGTACACTGTACAGTGTACATTGTTGTTGCTTTAGTTGTTGTCTCTTTCTTTCATTTGCATTGCACAAAAGTTTTGTTTAATGAAATAAGCAAAGCAATCGATTGTATTTCGTTGCCATTGTCGTTGTTGTTGTAGTTGTTGTTGTAAATTAAACTAAGCTCTTTTCTTTGCCGGCTTTTGTTTGAACTCCTCACTCCCCATGCACTCTCCTCTCCTCTATGTACGTCCCTGTGTTTTCGACACGCCTTTAATCAACTACACCCTGCACATTATGGACTGGTTGTGTATTTGTTCAAGTGTCGTATCGGTTGCGGCTGCGGCTTAGCTGGATACCGCTGTTTGAGTACTATATATATGAATATATGCATGAGTGTGAGTGTGTGTGTAAATGTGTGTGTGAGTGCGGTTAAAAAACAGCAATTCAATTAATTTCCGTTGCTGTTTAAAGCCGTAATGAGCATTTAAATTGCTTTTGAATGGCTCCTTTGCGGTGCCCGCAATTGAACAAAAGGCATTACAAATGCCGAGCCACATTGCTCTTTAGTTTAAACATTAAGTGTATTATTGAACGCTGTTAGTAAATGAACTTGAGGTATTGGTGGTTTTCATTGAATCCCCATACAACTCTATCAATCAATCAAATCTAGCAATCAATCTGTGCAGCTAAAAAGCGTTTTCAAATAATCATACGCCCTGTTATCACTCAGATTTATTTTAATCTTTATGTATATCTATTTTTTAATAGTTAATTTATATTTTGATTTTCTTAATTGTTATTTTAAATGCAGCATTTTTATAGTCGAAAACCATTAGTAGTCGTAAATAAATAAATAGGTGATACATTCATGGCGTTCATAAAAAATCAAACCATTCTTACTTTACAGTTTTTATTAAAATTTTACATGTATTAATTTTATTTGTTTATTTAGTTTTTGGCATATGAATACTAAGTATTGTTTCATTTGTCGACTACTATTAGTGGACGTAAATAAATAAAGAAATGAATTTATAGCTGAAACATTCAATAAAGTCCATAACAAATAATTCCCACATCATTGAGCATAAATCTGTCCAACCGGGCATTTGAGTGGAATTTTATTTCTCACATACAATCAACTATAATTGTCAATGGCAAACTGTTGATCAGCAACAAGGACAACAAGGACAACACCTGTCAATGTCCGCCAACACATACACAAAAAGGGAGAACGGAAAACTTACTGCCTGAAGATTTATGGACGTCAATGCGAAATCCATTAAGTCAAAAGCTGTAGAACGATGCGTGCATAACCTTTTAACATTTATTGAAGTTTATTGAGTCCACTCCAGTCAATGTCCAGTTTAGTCCAGTCTCCGACTCAGATCCTGTGGCTTTATTTGTTATGCAAGGAGCAACGCGTTGCCATTATTCAATAGTCAAAGAGGCAGCAGCCATTTCAACTGATAAACGCATTCATTGCTTTTGTGTATCTATTTGTGTGTGCTTGGATGAGTGAGTGTGCGAGTGTGTGCTTGCCTGTGTGTGTATTGTCAACAAATTAATCAATGTTTATTTGCTAAGTAAGTTTGCCCTCAAGGCTGGCATCTATTCAGGGCGACAGCCAGACTGAAAAGCAAGGCAAGGTTGCCAGTCAGGCGGCGCGTCAGGCTAATGTTTTGTTTCCTTTTGCCATTTCCTAGTTCCGGCCGTGTGCGTGTATATCTCATTGTGTGTGAGTGCGTGTATGTGTGTGTGTGTGTGTGTGTGTGTGTTTGGTGTGCTGCTTTGCGCCTTTGTATTTGTGTAACTAATCGTGTTAATAGAGTGGATAATACGCCTCAGGTATGCGAGGCGCCACAGAGTCTTCAAATGCCATTGGCGAACACAATCGCAAAGCTAACCCATTGAAAGTGTATACCAAGTGAGTATAAATACGAGTGTGTGTGTGTGTGTGCTTGTTTCATGGGCGAGCATCTGATTAAGCGCTGCTTATCGACATCTGTTATTTGATTTTGGGATTTTGTGGGGCGACAACAGTAAAGCGCTTTAAGTGTCGCAAGCAAAGTTAACGGTGCGTATGCGTAATATTCAATTTGTACAAATTACAGAGACGGTGCCCAACAATTTCTTTATACTTTATTCAGTTGCGTTGAAAGGTAATTGCATGTGATTAACACAATTGATTGTTATCGATTTGTGGGCTTAACTGCCAACGCCACAAAACTATCAACAAAGTGGGTCATAACAAGCCAACAACAACAATAAAAAAAATGTGAGCATATATAATAACCAATGGATAATTGAGTTATAAACGATAGCAATAGATTCTATAAAGTTGTGGGAAATTTTAAATTACTTTATTATATTAGTGTAATCAATGTGACCCAGTTGCATGTTTTCAATCTCAAATTTATATCGCTTTAAGACCCTGTAGTATCTGTAATGTAAGCGATAGCTTTGTATGTGTATTGTGTGTGTGTCTGTGTGTGTGTGTGTGTGTGTGTGTATTGCAGGCTGCTTTGCAAATGGGCATCAAATGACGCAGCAACATTGTCAAAGCAATCGTAACAAATGAAGTCAGCTGCAATGGAGACCGACCGACGTCCATGTCGATTTTCTTTTGCTTTTCCCTTTGGAGGGGGGTTGAATTGTTTTGCCAGCCATTTTATGCAAGGTTTTTCCTGATGCTCCTGATACGTTGTAACCGAGTAACCGAGATTGCCGACTTTTTGCAGTTGTTGCCACATTTGCCACATTATTAATATGAAGCGTAGGTGGTTGCTTCGTCCCTATTTACCATTTACCCCCAGCACAACTTCAACTCCAGCCCATAGTCCACCCAACGTCATTGGCATCGGTTTTCGCACAGTGTATGGCGTTGTCAGACACTGACATGGTGCATGTGCAACGGTTGCGGCTCCAGTTGCCTTCAAGTGGCCAAGGCATGTACGTCTGGCATCTGAATTTATGGCAAACACGGAAATGCGAGCCGACTGCCAACTGCCAACTACCAGCTACCAGTTACCAGTTACCAACGATGACGTTGCCAACGTCAATGGCAGACTGAGGCAAGGAGGCAAGGAGGCAAGAAGGCAGAAGGCAATGCACGCGTTGATTATGAAATGCGCCTCATTAAAAACCCCAACTGAAGCCCAGGTCCAAGTAACAGTTGTGTCACACACACACACACATACACACAGCTGCTGTCGATGGCAACTTCTGACCTAATTCGTTGCGGCTGGCAACAGACACAGACAGGGAGAAAGAGAGACAGAATGAGCGGGTGCGAGGGAGTTGAATAGATAGCGCCTAAAAAGTTTGTCGCATGATATTCATGCTGCGGTAAAAACATCATCAACACTCACAATTTGGCCCAATCTCCAAGTGGGCGACTGTCACACGCCTCGCAAATATTTTGATATGCAGCTGTTGGCCAACACCAACATAAAAAATAATAAAAGCAGTAGCAACACAAATTGGCAGTAGCATTTTTGCCACAATATTTTTTCAGCTGCGCATGGGACTCAAAATATTTGGTTAGCCTATATAATTGAGGGCCGTGCACTATCAACTAATTTAGGTCTAAGGATATATATGTTGTGGGTATGGAAATATGTTTCATATGAAAATACACAGAAAAAAAATCCAAATACTTAAATTAAGCACTATTTTTCTCAACAATATTTTCATTTGTGGAGTTCTGTAAGATTTGTTTTCAGTTTGATATAATTACTTTTTAATGTAGTTACTTAATTATACTCATACTTATACTTATACTTAATATTCTGAATATACACTTTAAAAATTCGAGCTAAAATTTAGAATTTTCCACTTGAATTTTAGAATGATTTTTTTGTTCTGTGTATGCATGCTCCCTTTCACTTCTTTGCCATACATAATTCAGTTAAAGTTAGTTAAGATAGTTTAGGCGGAGATTAAAGCAGGCCGTAGTCGACCCAGGACCCATATCCTGAACCGGTTTGCATGTTAATCGCTTACAGGCAATGACCCAATTCTGTCAGCAGAATATCAAAAGGCAGCATAGATACGAGTAACAGGACAGGCATACACATAAGTGTATGACAGGCAGCTAGAAGTTGGCAGTAGTCAGTTGTTGGTAGTTGGTAGCTGGTAGTCACAAGGCTAAGAGCTGTAGTCAACGTTATCCCACTCTTTTGGCCATTTAACACTTTCATATTTCGTCGTCAGGTTGTTTACTGCCTCGGGACAGACTTTTACTTTACTTTACCTACACACACACACACACACACATACGTACATATATGTATGTATGTAGTGGAACCTAGAGCGCGCTTATAAATTTTGTCTGGCGGCGTCTGGCAAAGCCGCTGCCATATTTGTGACTCCCCGGGCGCCCATTTTGGGAATGACGGCGGGAATAGCGGCAAGGGTTAGAGCTTTTGCTTTGCTTTGGGTTTGGCTTTGGGATTGGGACTGGGATTGGGACTGGAACAGGGACTGGGTTTGGGAAATAGAGAAACAGGAAAGTAGGGACACAGGAGCTGACTCAGGCAGTTGGTCCGCTTTTTTGTTTCGACTTGGAACGTGGCAAACAATTTATCAAACAAAATATGCACTTGAAATACACGTAACTATGGCTACAACATTTTGCCCTGCACATTGCACGTTGAGTGCATTTTTATTCAATTTTCAGACATCTCCTACCCGTCTCTTTCCCCCTATCGCCTCTCTCTCTCTCTCTCTCTCTCTCTCTTACTCTTGTGATAAAGTGCGGTAGTGAAATGAATTCACAAGTGTCAGGAACTTGGAATGTGGCCCAGTTGCGTCAACGAATTTAGTGCCAACGATATTTAAAGGGATTTTGATTAAACTGTGGAGAAAACAGAGCAAGAGAGTGAGAGAGAAAAAGATAGATATACATTAAATTCGTTGCCTTTAATATTCAATATTCCATTCGAATTTTAATCCATGATAAATTCCTTCTGCAACTTTACATAGTATGACTTTGATTTAATTTATTATTTGGCTTGCATTATTTATTAACTGTAGTTTGTTGGCACATTTTACAGCTTGTGGGCGTGGCACGTTTGTTGGCAACTTACTATGGAAATATTTGCCAAGCGAGCGTCAACTTTTCAGCTCAGCGCCAATTAAAAGTTAAATTATTCTAAGTATTTTGATTATGTCAAATTGCTCTTTGACATGCAATGGCGCCCTCTGGCGCCCAGAGGCAGCAACAGCAACAGCGGCGGAAGTAGCGTTAAGCAGCTAACATGAGCATACACTGCGTATACGTATTTATAATAAGGTTTATAATAATGTCTGCTTAAAGTTCAACAAACTTTCGCTTTAGATACATTTGTATCTTAAAGATGCCAATCACACACACACACACTCAGACAGAGTTTGGCGTGTGCTCAATTTGTGCGAATCGTTGCCCACATTAATCGTGGCACACGGTTTTATTGATTTCCGTTGCGCTAATGCAAACCCATAAATTTGCCGAATGAGTCGATTTGTAGGTTCGTCTCCCACATGCGAGTGAAGTACCAACAATTTAGGCCTAATATTGGAATACGGGGGACACGGGACACGGGACACGGGACACGAGGCGGGCAATAACAATGAACTGTTGCTATTGTTTGTTATTAGTTTTTATGGCTGTGGCTCTGGTTGTGGCAGGCTCTTGGGGCATGCTACCAAATGTAATTTGTCTCCATTTTTATCATTAAAATAACAATTAAAGCTTTTGTGTATTGTCTGCGTGTGCAGCTTGTAAATGTGTGCAGCATTTGCGGTCTATATATCATTATGACTCTGTGTGCGTGTGTGTGCGTGTGTGTGTGTTTGTGTGTGTTTGGATTATGTGTATGCTATTTGTTTTGCTAGTTTTATTGCTTGTAAACATTTATACTTATTGTTGGCCATTTACACAGATATAGATACAAATACACAGCCAGATGCAGATACATAGATACAGATACAAATGACATGTTTATGCATTTGTAGAGCGTGTTAAATTGAGCTACTGTCGCAGTCACCATAGTCAATCAATACGTTACTTAATTCATGTGTTTATGGCACTCTGAATTATGCTAATAACATTAACCGTTAGCCTCACGCTAATGAATAGCTTCAAGTCAAAGGACATGGACTAGAACAGAAGCCGAATGACGCCCCAGAGACACATTTAATTACTGGGCCAATCCCAAACCCAAACCCCAAACCCAATCCCAATTTCAGGCCCAATTTCAATCCCAATCCCGAAACTAGTTTCAATTCTAGCAAAAAAGCTTTTGCCATAAGTTTGCATGTTCAAAATGCATAAAACTGTCTATAGAATACAAACAGGAAATACACATGTGAAGAAAGTGAGACAGATAGAAAGAGAGAGAGATGTACATATGTTATAGTATGAGCTCGACATGCTTTCAGCAACATGAAAATGCTTTATAGCTATTAAAAACGGCAATACATAAATTGTAAACTCTACTAAGGCAACAATAAAAATATAAAAATCAACCACATCATGTGTACAAATTTTGTTTTGGTTATTTTTATACACAAAAGTACAAAGAGAGACAAACAATTTGAAATGCCAAATGACATGATGCAAATCGTAGACATTCCAAAAATCGATATCACCTTAGTTGTGAACTACTTTATGAGTTTAGTTTGGCAAAGTGTGCTCAAGAGATTTAGTTTTGAGTGGCTTTAAAATAAAAGTTGGTGAAATGTGACAGAAATCGTTACGCGGAATGCTTTTATATGTATTAGCTGCCATTTTGTTTGCAGCACAAAATGTCAATTTGTAGGTAAAAGCAATTGGAATTAAATGTCAAACATACACACATAGTACACACACACATACATATACATTGGTGTCCAGTATTGGGGTTGGGGGTGGATGAATTGAGGTAGAGCTGGGAAATTCGCTAGACGACATTTAAATGCCGTAAATATCCCATGTACTTACAAATACAAAAGTATTTGTGTAATGCACACGATAAGCTCATGTATTGATCCACTAACATGTGTATGTGTGAGAGTGTGTGTGAGTGTAGGGGTGTGTGAGGGTGTTTACTATTCCATTGCACCTCCTCTTCAGTGATTTCGGGTTAAGCTTTAGCGCCATTTTGGAATATTTTCATGGACCATTGGACGGCGTCTAAACAAATGAAGCGCCAATTGAAATGTATGTATGTGTTTGTTATATAAATACAAATGCGCTTCGCTGCCAATAATGTGTGCACAAACACACACACACAAAGACGGGGAAGACTGCGGGACTGAGGGACACTTGACAGCTACAAACGTGGCTACATGTGTATGTAAAATACTTTGCATAATTTGACTAACAATTAAGCTCAAGTGCACACAGAGAACAGCACAGATACACACACACAACACACACACATACACACTTGCTGCTTTGTTTGCAGACAGTGACACCAATACATCAACACAGCGACATAAACGCGCTTTGAACTAATGAAGCTCTGCAAGTTTGTTAATTTCTGTTGCCTACTTTTGTGCGCATAACAAGTTAGTTTGGTATTAACTTTTTATTTGATCATTTTATGGCTCATTAAAGCCTTACTTTGATTTGAAAATTTGCTGAATTTATCTGCATTAAATAAATATGTTTATCAACTTGTTTTTCTTCTTACAGATTTACTCCAAAAAACATCTAGTAAACATCAGGTAAATATTTTATGAGTTTATTTGAGAAATATATTTTACGAAATGCTTCGCTTTATAAGATTTTTTCTGTGGTGACTTGTTCGAATTGGTTTTCATGTACTGTCTCCTTGCTTTTGTCTGCAATTTGCCAAAAGTATTTTCAAATATGCATTTCAATAAATCACACTTAAATGAAGTCTAGGCTTTTTGTTTATGCATATTTGCATAGATAGAATTCTGTTTGTTGCCTTTTTTATATATGGTATATTTTGCTCAAAGTAGTTGGCAGCTGCAAATGCTGTTTGCCTCTTGTTTCATGCTGTTTGCTGTTTGTCAGTTGCAATTGATTTTACAAATAGCAAATAAAATTCGGCAAACAGAGCACTAAATTGCAAGTCTACCAGCAAATCCAAAGGCATCAAAAGATTTTTCATAGTTACGAGAATTTTTCAAATTTATGCTGTGAAAAATAATTGAAATTGAAAATTTGTTTCTCGATTATATAGTCATAGCTTTGCACTTAAGAGATTCATTTAAATTGCCAACCCTTTTTGGACAAGTCTCATTTTATTTCTTTCTGTTGTTAATTAGGCAGCTTAACAGCGTGCCAAGGCAGTGTTAAAATGTAAAAGTAGTGGGCGTGGCATTTGATTTTGTATGCCAATAAAAAGCACAACTCGCATCGTTTGCTTTGTAATGCAAATCGTACGCAAATGTTGCCAGTGAAAATATGAAATAAAGCCATCGCATCCCATTCTAACCAGACTCAGACTCTCTGGCTCTCTGGCTCTAACGCTTGGCGCTGGCTCTTGGCTCTGGATCTGGCTCGACCTATTACTTTGAGAGGGTTTGCATGCTGAAAGGGGTTATGCAAAGTCAAGCAACCTGAAAAAGACACATTTGTGATGCAAATTTGTGAGACTCTCGAGGTTGGGTGCTGACTTTCCATGGCAACGTGTAAATCAGGCTAAGTACGTGGCCTTTTTGGTCTTTTAGCTGCCATGTGCTTTTGTAGTTGTGTCGCTGTGCGTTTTCTGCCTTATACAAAATACAAAAAAAAAAGAATTGAAAAAAAAGAAAATGTACAAAAATATATGCAACAATTTTTGCCATCGCATCGCTGTTTGCCCAACTTTGCAAACGGTTTTTGGGGTTGGGCTTTTGGACTGTTTTAGGGTTTGAGTTTGAGTTGAGTTGAGTTTTTAATATGAGCCCGAAACACAGCAAGCAGGTGAATCTCAGCACTCAAAGCTTGTTTACACGTCGCAAACATTTGGCCGACATTTGCTTTGCGAATCGCTTTTGCTAGCCATGGAATAATTACATATGCATGACATGACAGTCAAAGCCAAAGCGTGGGCGTAACCAATACACACTGTATGAATGTATATGAATGTATGAGCTAGCCAGAGTATGAGAATGAATATGATGTGGATGTGTACAGTATGCGAATATTCCATATACACCATACACCATACGCCATACAGCAATTGCGAGCTATTGAAATTGCGCATACGCCATGGATGCCCCAAGCGTAAACTGTCCGCTCACGTAGCGAGGGCCGAGCCAGCCAATTGTTGTTTTAAATTAATTAATTTCGTTTTCATTAGCAACAGCAGCAGCAGCAGCAACAACAACAACGAGAACAACAACAGCAACAACAACGGTGGCAATGAAAATAGAGAAAAAGCTTTTGTTTTTTAATTTTATGCTTTCATTTGCCATTATTTTTACGCTATTTGCCAATTTGCGCGCCGTTGTTTCATTTAAAGCGATTTTCGCGCCCCACTAATTATTATTTAAATTTTGATATGCAATGTGCCGGACAACAAATGGGATTATTTAAATAAATAAATGCATGTGGAAAATCAAGAAGTTAGCAATACACAAACACATAAAAACACATTGCGCCCAATTAACAGCTCAGAAAAAAGTCCCTACAATTGAGTAACATTGACTAACTGAAGCCCTTTGTAAATGTCTGCATAAATAAATTAAGTTAGTTATAGTAAATAAGCAATTTGAATTAATGATTAATTTATAAATGGGTATGAAGTGTAGTGTTGTTCTAATTGCTTTACAATAAGGGTAGCTTTAATTCGGCTTATGGCTGTTGGGTGGAATTTAAATCGCCGAGTTTTTTGTGCCGTTGTCCCAGCCAGTCAATCGCAATTATTTTTTATCTCTTTGGCAATTGGCATTGTCTGCCAATTCCGCGCATTGTTTATAAACTCATTTCGCATTGTAATCCGCCGAATTGGCAAATGCCCTCATGCGTGCCTAGTGAGCGTAAAGTCGACCCAATCTGTGGGTAGATTGGTAGTTTTGGTAGCTTGGGGTTGGTAGCATTACAATGTAATTACACCAAAATGCAACTTTGTGCGTTGCAAAATGTATGAGAATTATTGCCAACAATGCGCCAAGCTTCATTTGGCGTTAAGAGTGCACAGTGGGCAGTGGGCAGCTGCCAGCACAGTGGGGCTAAGTGTTGAGGGTTAAAAAGTTGGACAAACATCGAGTGCTATGTTGGCGAAAATGTTCATGGAATTAGTGCGCGGGGAGGGGTAGACGAGATTTTAAAGCGCCAAACAACAAAGTGAAATTTTAATGCAAACTAATGCAAAATCTTTTGGTATAAAATACAACAACAACAACACAACAACAATGAGGAAAACAAAAAGTCAAAACACGCGCAGCATCAACAAAATAAATTGAAAAGCAAAATGCAAAGTGCGCGCTCGCCATGGCGTTCACATCCTGCTTCTGCTCCTGCCACGCCCACTTCCTCCTGCCGCTTGCCGCACACGTCCTTGGCGCTGCAAGACAAATGAGTCTGCATCAATCTTAATTAATTATTTAAACGCAGCGGGCATGGAAATGGCTGCTATGGCATTAAAGTAGTGTCTACGCCTCTCGCAAAAGCCAAGCAAGCAGCTCCCTTCCTCCATTCCTTTACCCCCCTCCCCCCACCCCCCTCTCAAGTCAGGATCGGGTCCTGACTCTGCAGCTGACTCTGAGTTGGTTGTGAAGCCACAGCTTTTGACTGCTGCTGCGTATCTTTAGCTGTTGCTGTTGCTGTTGCTTTTTTTATTCTTTGTGATGCCTTTGTATTTGCTTTTGTTTTCGTGTTGCGCGTAATTAAAACGAAAGCCTTTTGATATTTAAATTATTTTTCATAAATTGCATTGCAGCAGCTAAAGCGACAGCAACACAAGCAATGGCAACAGCAAACAGTCTGCAACGAATTATATATACTCTATGAAAAGTATGACACTCATTTCTTAATAAATAAATAAATAGCTAAAAGTGCATTTTAATTGCTGCTGTAATCTTCGTTCTACTTTATAAAGATACAATTGTAACTTTAACAACTAAGAGTATCTGTCTTTTATTGATCTATTTGATGCAGCAGCAAACAGTCAGCCACGACTTATGTATACTCTATAAATAAAATGACTCTCATTTCCAAATAAATAAATATTTTAAAATTAAAATTAAATTATAATACTACTTTATACTATATAGCTACAAATGTATGTTTTGTATTTTAAAAGTAAGAGTATCTATCTCTAGTTGAGTTTCTGAATGCATTATCTACACATTTGCTGTACACGCTCTTTCGCACATCCTTTTAATTTCTAACATTAGGTTAATTTGCTTTGGCTTGTGCTTAAATTAACTCTCTGCTCTACACTGAAAGTGAGGTCAACGTGACACAGTCACAACCACCACACATGGGTCACCACACAAACTGTCAATCGTTTGACCCTTCTTCCCCCCTTTAACACAGAAAAGGAAACACTACAATCAAGCTAAAATGTCACAAAAATCTAAACATAAAGTCATGAAATCTCTCTCTGTTCTCCTCTCCTCTCCTCTCGACTCCTTTACTTTACTCTTCTCTCTTTACTTTGTTGTCTCTCTTACCGTTTTGCTGCTTAGTAATTATGATTAATCTCATTTAAATTAAATGGCTTAATTGTGTGGCGCGCGTCTTGTCATTAAATGATTTTTATCAGCACCACAAAATGTAATTTGCCCCATGAAACTGGTGTGAGTTCCATCTTTCCATTGTCTAGCTGCCCTCAAAATCCTTGCCACCTGCTCACTCTCATTTACAGTATTTTAGCCACTAATGAATACAGTTTGTCGTATTGGATTTTCGGTGGCAAGTTGCGGCATACCTGAGTGCCTTTCAGGTTGCAACTGTTGCTGTTGTTGCAGAGACTACAAACTAAAGCGAAATGACGTTTGCAGAGATTTAAATTCATGCTTTTTGGATTTAATCCTTTAATCACGGCACAACGAAATGAGCAGCGGACAGAAGCGTTCCAAGCAGGGAGCAACCACTGTAAGAGTCTGGGTTGTGTTTTATACCCTGTAGTCATTGGATAGGGAGTGTCAATTGTTGGGTATGTCTTAAACAGTTAGATAGACTCAGCTTTCACTTCATAAAGTATATATCGCACACATTTCACCCACAAAAGTATATTCTTAATTTTAAAATCTATCAGAGTTTAAATTACAAATTTGTTTATTACTTGCTGTACTTCATTTTAAAATAACAGGTAATTTTCTGCTTATTTCACTGACTCCTATTAAAATTTGGTTTCCCAAAATTATTAATTTATTTTGCAACATTTTTGTTAATTGAGTACAATATACTCTTAAAATATTCTTTAACAGCATAGTTAATTATTCTTGTACTTCGTCAAGTTTAAAAGATATTAATCAATATTATATGTAGATCACATTACAATGAGTTTTTAATATTTATATGTAATGATAGGATATATTTGTTAGTTATAATTTTAAGCACGATCTACAGGTCAGTTTCATATTAAACTCAGAGCTGGCTACTGGGTATCTAACAAAGTCAAGCACACTCTAGAATAACTTTTCTATTCACTGTTATTGCTTTGCTATTACTCTAAAGGATAATGCCACATGTAAGCATGTCCCTAAGTAAATAAGTAAATCCGATTTGAAGAAATTTGTGTTTAACATTTACAAAGTGCATTGTCATTGTCACACAGTTGTTGTTGCTGCTGCTGCTGTGAAATGAAGCTATTAGCATGGTAAATATTATTTTTTATCAAATTAAAATGTATAATACTTAGCGATGCGTCACGTAGCCGCCCCGTTGCACACACGCGTTGCACGCAAACAGACCGAAAAATTGTGAAACTGTTGAACTGTTGCACACACACTCGTATTTTCAGGGGCAACGTCTGCTATTTGAACTGTTAATACAGCAATTTGCTTATGCATATATTAAATGTGTCATGCCGTCTCGTTTTTATGCGCTTAATTTAATGCAATTGTGTGACAGTGCCAAAAAAATAAAATATCAACTAGCGATTGCCAAAAAAAAGATGAACGAAAACAATGCCAACAAAACGAGACATAAATCGCAATGTGAATACCCTTAATACACAGACTCAATTATAACTTTGCTTTTTATAACGCAGCAGACTTATGGCATATAGAATATGTTATTATGGTCTTTTGAGGAATTTGCATAGTTCTTAGGAGTTAAACCATAATTTGTAATGGCACTCAACATATTGCCATATTTCTATTATGATTATGTTCTCAATGGATTGTTATGGTCTGGCTACCTACTGCGTCTAGACCTCATTGATGATGATGATGATAATGCTGATAATGCTGATGATGATGATGATGTCTGAGTGCAGCTCACACAGTCCACAAAATTTATGACGCGACGCAAATCTGCTCAAAATACTCGTAATTGCACAATGCGACGGTTTTTGGGTTGTGGCTCTTTCTCTCTCTCTCTCTCTCTCTGTCTCTCTCACTATGACTGTGACTGTGGTTCTGATTCTGGTGCTGATTCTGGTGCTGATTCTGGCCTAACCACTTGGCTGGGGCCAACCAACAAAAGTGGATAATATGTGGATATTTTTGGTCACGTTTGAATTTATTTGATTGCTAGCACTTTTAGCATTGTTGTAGCTGACGTTTTATTTAATGCCCTGCCAACAGCAGCTGTAACATTCGACAACAAGGACAACGGCCGGCCAACAACTGTGTTCATACACCAAACACAGTTGCCAGTTGCCAGTCGACAGTTGCCAGTTGTGGGCCATGGAAATTGCTCAGGAAACGTACAATTTATTTCAGTTCATTTCTTTTTGCCACCATTTGGCGTCGCCGCCGTTGTGCAGCCTGCCACGCCCACAATTGATGTTGATGTTGCCTACTTTCGATTTTGGAATGTCGCGCCGCTCACGTTCCGCAATTGTCCGTGTCCATGTTCATGTCCAAGTCCGAGTCCCTGTCCCTCTCCCTCTTCCTCTTCAATCCCCTTCCTGCCCATGTGTTCTATTTGCCTTGCCTGCCATTTGGCGGTCGTCGTACTCGGCATAATTTGAACAGCACCAAAAACAGTGGAAGACAAAAAAAAAAAGAAAATAGGAAATACAAAAGCAAAACAGAAAAACTGAATGGAACCCGCAGACAAACACAAGTTGCCAAGTTATCAACCAGACAGTGGCGACAGCAGCGATCCACCTGGCATAATGGCATTAAGGGTAGGAGCTGAAGGGTGGTCCAAAAGTAAAAGCAATGGCAGAGGCAAAGCTAAAGCCAAACAAGCCATTTGATGTTTTCATTTGGCTGGCCCCATCAACTTTGTGGTCGCTCAACGAGCCGACCTCCCACCGCTTTTGCCCAGACCCTTTTGTTTTTACCAAATAGCTGCCAAAAGACTTAAATGAAGGGTGCAGCCAGAAAGCACACCGAAGCGTAAGTGCTCTACGTATAATGAAGTTACTAATTTAACAACACTTTAAGCCAATATAAAGAAGGGTGCATTAAATTAAACCAATAACATAATTGAGTTAGTCTTGATTGTAAAATTAAATCAGTCATGTTTATCGTGATATTTGTTAAAGTTATATTGTCAAATATTCATGATATAAAAAATGTTTCTAAAGCTGAGAATATTAAACTTAAATATTTTACTTTTTAAATAAAAAAATTTAAATCCAAAAATACAAAAAATGCAATATTTAAAACAAAATAAATCGTCATACAATAATTTTTTTTAACATAAAATAAATAATTATAATTCTAATAAAAGAATTTAAAGAAAAATATATAAAATTACAATATTACAAAAAAGTAGCGGGTCTAAAAATTATTTTAATTTAAATTTATTTGATTTAAGATAAAATTTTAAAATGTATTCCGAAAAGAGAAATACTACATTAAAGAGTTTTATAATATCAATACATAATTTATACATCATTTAAGAAATTTTAAAGCAGTGACGATTTGAGATATTTTTCAAATATTTCCATATACATCATGCATTTTAAATGTTCTACATTATCAAAGTATCTTTCATATACTAGAGTATAGATATTATTATGTTTGCTAATATTTCCGGTTGGTCTGAGTGAGCTGCTCCCCATGGTTTTTCTTCCTAGCTCAAAGTTTTCTATTTTCTATTTTTTTTTTTTTTTTGGTTTTTTTCATACTCTTCCTCGTATCTTTGGAGCGGCATTCGTGACAAAACCAAATAAATTGCAGCGTTATTTGCATAAAAATGCGGTACGCCATAGTGCGAGTGACAATGAAATTTAAATATTTATGCTATACGCTTAATATTATTAGAGTTGCTAAAAACTTTGGGGGTGCTCCATTGGAGCCATGCACATTGTAGAGTGTACATAGCTGGTTGGATGTGCTTTGCCTGATGGCATTTTGAGTTACCCAAAAACTTATATTAAAACATATTTTGCGGATTTTTGTTGTGCGTGACGGGCAGTGTTCATTGTTGTTGTCGTTGTTGTTGTTGGCTGGCTTTTGACAATGGAGCATTTGGGAGCATGAAACAAGCATAAAAATACCAAGAAATTGAGTCATAATTTGGCCGAAGGGGAATGTTGCAAATTGTGCAACTTTAAACCCGAATTGAGTGTGACGTGTCCGTTTAATGAGCAACGACAGCAAAAGGAAAGCAACATGCAATGAAAATGAAAATGAAAATGAAAGCAAAAACTGACACGCAACTAGGACACACAGGACAACAACAACAACAACAACAACAACAGCAACAAGAGCGACAACAACAACTAAGCGCATAGAAGTCAAAGCGTCAAAGCAATGAATCACCAAGCCAGGCAGCTAGCGAATGTTGCACAGTTTCCATCCGCCGTTGCCCCTGCCACACACTGTGGCAATGTCCTGTGCCCCACTTGGCCCCGGCAAACGGCAAACAGCAAACAAATTCAACTTGAAGTGAACTCGACTTCGAGTTGACTTTTGACCGTCAAACAAACGCTGCAACTCGGCGAAGTCCACGCTCTGCCGGCAAAGTGGAAAGTGTGTAAAGTGCATGCAAGCGAAAGTCGAGTCGCAAGACGCCAACTGACCTCTGAGTTTGATCCCCGAACTTCAACCCAAACCCCTGACCAACTCGTCGAAAGACGGAAGGACGAAGGACGAAGGGAGCAGGAAACACAGCGGCGTCATTTTAGTTTAGTTTAGCAAAACTTTCGAAAAGTATTTTGCACCGTTGCAGGCGAGAACTGGAAACTGATAGCAGTCGGTTAATAAATGGCATACGCTTTTCCAAACTGAGCACAGACAGCCAAAAAAAAAAAAATGTGAAAATAAAAGAAAAACTGCCGAAATGAAAGGGAATCAGTGTGTAGCCCATTGATTGCCTTGCTTTGGATTGCTGGGCGTGGTTAAGGATAGTCCCATATAAAGGAACGAAAGACGTTTGCATTCTGATGAATACACAGAACATAAGAGATTGAAGCTGAACAGAAAAAATAACGATTGCGAGAAGTGAGTAGTGAGTAGAAGATGGACTCGTCTTACAAACACTCTCGTTGAAGTAAGCCTTGAGAATTTTGTATCAATTAATTTTTGAGGTCTTTAATTGATTGAAATTGGTCAAGAAAAAAAGAAGAAGAGAAAAGCAAAGAGAATCAATAGAAAATTTCAATTCATTTTTATTGGATTGATTTTAAACAAGGGCTTAATATAGCTATAGTCTTTGATATTTAATATGCTTACCAAGAAACTCGATTAGTAAATTTTAATTTCTGCTAATGATAATGCATTTTTCAAGTTTCAATTACACCTCAGAACACATACAAATTTTAAGTGATTGCTGCTCATATTCCTGTGGTTACTTCGCAACCACAAAATTCGCACCACTTTGTGGTTGAGTCTATTGTTGATGGCTTCCAAGGCTGATGCAACCGCATAAATAAGCAGTTGCCAATTAATTTCAAAAAATTCACGCCTGTCAATATCCTCATATTAATTAATTCTGATCACATGAATTATTAATAACAGAAATATATATGAATTTATAACAGAAATTAGCTGTTAATATACCTCGACATCATCAACTTGAGCACTTTTTTTGTGCTTTTGTGCTGCAAGCCAAAAAATTTATAATTAACATGTAAATAAATAGCTATTAAATGGTTTAAATAACTGCAAATAATTAAAATAAAAATTGGCATAAAGAAAAAACGTTTAGGGAAAAAGTCAAACTGTATAAAAGCTGGCAAAAAAAGGTGAATTGTTGGTGCACAGAAAAAAAAACGCAGCTCCCTGAACTCTGAGAGGGCAAACCATTCACATTCACATTCGCATTCCTATTTCCATTTCCATTCCTTTACATAAATGCTAGCCGCAAAAGTCACTCACACAACATAAAAATGCTTTTAAAATGTCAAAGCGCGTAAAAGAAAGCTCTGCAAGTGGATGACAGAGAGAGAGAGAGAGAGAGAGGGTGAGAGAGGGGGGGAGCTGGTAACTAGCGAACATCAGCCAAAGGATTGATGCCAGGCAGCGCTTAAATAAGCCATGTTGAGGGCAAAGTTCATATTGCGTATACGCCGTGTGCCCAAAGTCAAACACGAAACGAGCGCCTAATCAAAAATGCTTTGCGTGCTCCGTTTGAAGTTGCATACAACACACACACACACACACATACAGACACACACACAAAGAGAGCAAGTGCTGGTGTAGTATACGCATATCAAGTATACGCTGCTTTGTGCAGCGCTTTGCCTGCGTTTTATTTGAGTTTTATTAATGCTTAACGAAATCAGCGTAAACTCATGATGAATTAACTACTCTATTGATGAACTCACTGCAAAAGTTAACAAAGTTTCGTCTCGCTGGTCTCAGCAAAATGTCTTTTATTTTTTGTTCAGTTTATGACTTGACGTAACGGCGTAGAAAAGATTTCTTGCATACGCTTAACAGTATCGTCTTTTGTCCTACGTTCGTTGTACGTTCTCCTTCGTCCTTCGTCCCTCATTGCGTTTTGCGGGCTGTCAGAAAAACGAGCAAAAAATTATTCATACAATGTGAACGCCGCTGACGTTGCTGCCATCTCACAACTCATCAAGCCATCATCGTCAACCCCTTTGGCCCTTATTCAGGCAGCCTCAGTCAGCTGCATTTCGCCTCATCGTGAATAATTTGGGTCACTCGGCGGCAGTTAGTCAGTCAGCTGCATTGTTGTATTTGTTGCCATTGTTGTCGTTGTTGTTGCTGCTGGCGCTGCGGTCGCGTTTTTCATTGTCGGCATGCGGCAGTGGCATTTTTCAAGAACCATCCCTGCTTAAACGCCTTTAAACTGAAAGACGACATAATTAATTAAGCAAGTCGGCTTGACTGATGTCCTGCGACCAGCAGCAGCAACGTCCTTTACTGTTCACATTGTTATGCGTAACGCGAAAGGGTCGCAACATTTTTAGTTGAGCATCGCTTAAAAATGTATAAATGCTCAGTGTCGCAGTATGGACCCCAAAAGTGTGACTCCTGTGGCTCATTTTCAGTTCAGACTCCAGAGCAATGAAATTTATGCGGCACTCAAAAACTGAACGCGGCTTATGACTCGACTCGTTGTCCATTTGGAAGTCGGAACTCGAACCTCAGGCCAGCTACAATACCAGTATGTGGTGCTAGTGTGTGTCATAATTTAATAAAACGCTCTAACAGCACCACTGGATGTAAATGTGAAAAGTTTTCAAATGTTTGCCCAGCCAGCAGCCAAAAAAAAATATGGAGAAAAATGAAAATAATAATAATAAAAAGAGGCAGATGCAGCTTCCAAAAAAACAGCCACACCGGAAGTGCTGGCAGCGTTCGTTGTGATTGCCAACATGTTGTTGCTCTGCATTTCTATACACTCACATATGTGTGAGTCTGTCTATGAGTCTGAGTGTGTGTGTGTGTGTGTTTGTGTGTGTGTGTGTGCTACTCTTGTTGTGTGTTAATTTTTAAAAACTGCCCAACAGCCAAAACTGCAAACTGCAAACTTTTCACTGCAAATGAAATAACACAAAAGCCATTGCTGTGATTACTTTGCCTTCTGCTTTCTGCCTTCTGCCTTCGAAGCGAACTCCGACCCACTCTCCAGCCTCTGAATGCGCCGAATTTGAAAGCTGGTCAGAGCTGGCAGTGATTCAACAAAATACCTACATATGAAGTGTTGCAATTTTAATGCATTTCTCAGCTGCTTAGCTTCACTATGCGTGGGTGCTTTGAATCAACCCAGCGGTCAGCAGTTCAACATCTAATATGCTCGGTATATTCCAAACTTGATGGCAGAGTAAATGACAGCACGTTAATGAAAGTTACTGACATACCTATGAATATGAAAAATTTTAAAACAAAATAAAAGGGGAATCAAATTTTCCAACTGTATTTATTTTATTTGTGGAAACGGAAAAAGATACATTTTTAAAGGAAAAATTGTGGAGTTTGAAAAGATATTAAACTTTTTTATTGTGTGAAGAATTTTTCAAGAATTTTGTTTTGTTTGTTTTCAATTTTTTTATGATGACTTTTTAACAAAGTGTCTAGTTAGAAGATTCCTCAGTGTATAGGTTTTTGTGACTGTTAATTTGTGTATTTTATGGCAAATTTATTGTATGTAATAACAATTATTTACTTAAATTCTTAGGCATTTTCGATTGAAAGCTATAGAGTAAACCAGCGCGTGGATAATCTCAATTATTTGTTGTAACTTAAATTCAAACAGATTAATTGTTTGTTTGTAGGTGAAAAATAATTGCAGATAAATTAACAGAAATTCGCCTTTTATTTACAGTATGTAACTGATGATAGTGACAGGAGTTTATCGAAAGGTTGAGATGATGCTTCTTTATATGCATCTTTTGTTTATTGGCTGTCACCACAAGCTCATCTTGAAACGTCAGGACAGCAGTTAACACAAGAGTCAATAAGAAGTTTAATTGTATTTATTTATTTCATTGTTGTTGTTGTTGTGATTGCGATTGTGGTTGTTATTGTTATTGTTGTTGCTGATGCCATTGCTGATGCTGTCAGCAGCATTACAAGTATTCCCCAAGTGTTGGCTGTCGGTCTGCTGGCCTGCTGGCCTGTTGGCCTGGTCAATGCGATTACGAAGCTGTTTGCATTGATTGTCAATGCTCAATTCAGCGACAGGGCTGCTCTCTTTCATTTTAACGGCTTTTATTATTTATTTTGAGTTCATAATGTGCTGACAGGTCAAAGAGTCAGTGAGAGGGACTCAGCCAGTGATATGCTTAAGTGTAAATTAATTGAATAAATTAAGTAAATGAAAGTGCAGAGCTTCGCGACTCTCCTCCTCTCCCACACTCCACAAAAAAAGAGTCAAGTGGCCAGCAGCGCATGCGGCGTATACGTAATGTAATGTCAGGTGATAACTGATGTGAAGGGCGAATTAACAGGTCAGAAAATGCGTTGCTGCAAATGTTGCCGTAAATGTGCAAATAATTATCTAAATAATTGAAAAGGGATGCCGAAAAGGGACCAAACCAAACGAAGCGCAAATGCAAACGCAAATACAACAAGAGACAGACTACAGGCAACAGGCAACCGAAAACCGACAACTGCGACAGACTAACCAGTTAAGACCAAGAGTTAAAACGTCTTGAACGTCTAGCTCACAGTCCTTGCCATCCAGTTGTTGTTGTTTCCTTTTTAATTATATACAACAGCAACGGCAGCTGGACGAACCGTGAAGCATTTGTTGTTTGTGCATTTGCGCTTTTATTATTTACCACACACTCACACCTTGCAACGTACAACAGCGTATCTTGTACCTCTTTGATTTCTTTGCTGAACAATTTATTTTTTATTTTTCTTTTTAACCCTGTGATCTGTGGCTGCTCAAGTTGCGGCAAAGTTTAAAGTGAAAGCGGCTTTTAAGTTGCTTTACCTTTAGCCTCGTCTTTTAATGGCTGCTTTAGGTTCTGTAAGCCAATTAGTTCTTAATTTGCAATTTGTTGTGTTGCAGTTGCCAAAAAAAAAACAAAAAAAAGCAAAAAAACAAAAAAAGAGTCAAGTAGAAAGAAAAGTGAAATAAAAGGAAACCAGCAGCGCCAAAGGAGTTAAAGGCAAAGCCAACGAGCAGACGAGCATATTTAAAAAGTTTTGTTTTCAACTTTGTTACTCTTTTTGCCCTTATTTTTTTTTGTTCCTGTGTCCATTGTTGTTTCACATTTTCACATTCTGTTGTTGTTGTTGTTTTTGCTTTTAATGTGAAACTTTTAACTGAATTAATTCCTTTTACTGCGCTGCTGCTTATCTCCAGTATAAAATGAGCAGCGAGCCGTTTAGTTTAATCTTTGCATTCCTCATTCTTCAGTTTTTTGTATTGTAGAATTTTCATTTAAAACTTGTTGTATTTTCTAGCATGTTGAATGCATTCCCAGATTGATTAAATTCAATTTAATTTGTTAAATTTGTACCGCTTGCAATCCAGATGCCATAAATCATGCAGAGCAACACGCGGCGTATGCGCAATAAAACAGCAAATTAATATTTCAGTTGGTTTTCACGCTTGCATAAGAAAGGGGCACACAAATACCTGTCATAAAAGTAAATGTCATAAAGCGACGTGTGGGAGCCAACACAGAGGGATGTTCCAATGGTTATGGGTAGGGGTAGGGGTTGGGATATAGGGGTGCGTCTTGTTGCTCAAGTTTTATCAGCGGCAGGCGAAATGTCAGTGTAAGTGAAATATTTCCAAACAAATAAGAAGAAACGCAAACGCACAACAGAAAAAATGTGAAAGCAAACAAAAGGCAAAGTGAAATAAAGCGAACAAAATAAAGAAGAAGGAGGCGAAGAGGGAGAGGAAGAAGCAGAAGTGAAAGAAGGTAACATGACATAAACATGACATTTGACTTTTGTTTTGCGCCTGCTTTTACCTTGACTTGGATAGCTCTGACAGGCCAAGAGAGCTAGGAGTCTGTTCCAAGGCTATAACGGGGACTACAACTGGGATTGCGACGGAGATTGGGATCTGAGGCCCAAGTGGCACGTGACTGGCCGCGCTTAGCGGCGTTCAGACAGAGCTAAGAGCTGGGCAAATTATATGCACCTTTGTCAAGAAATTATAAGCCCGTCACCGCCAACTTGGCACGCGAATCAAAAATGCACGAAACGCGCACACTAACATTTCATTTGGCTGTAAATGTTTGCCTGGATACCTTGACAAGGTATAGAAAAAGGTAGGCAAAAAATATGAATAAATTTTAGATAGACACAAATGCTAACAACACTTGTTGACTTCATATTTCAATTGCAGCGTATCTTCTATTCGACTTCGCTTTATAATATTGCTTTTATTTGTTTTATATTAATACAAAAGTCAAGAACAAAGCCCGAATTAAAATAAGTATAGCATGGGTAATTTGGCAAATTGCTTGGCCAAAACAAAATGTTATGGCCGCGACATGTTGGCGGGAATTTATGTGCTCAACAAATGCACCCTCAGGGTCGAGACGCAGAGACTATAGAAATGAGTCAACTGCTTGGCCAACAAAGCCAATCAAATGGCCAAAGCAAGAAGGCAGGCAGCCCACAAAACCAATGTCCATTCAGCTTGAATGCATATCGATAAGTTACACTCTCCCTACTTTGAAGTAGTACTCAAACTGTCGACATTCGGCAATCGACAGTTGCCATAATAATTTGCCACATCATTAACAGCTCAGTGCATAAAAAGCAATGGCAATGGACATGACAAGGAGGGGAGAACAGCAGAGGGGAATCTCCCAGTGGACGGAGATGAGATCAAAGCTGGGCAGCAGCGACTTTATTAAGCCAGATAGACAGACTGTCAGAGTCAGAGTCAGAGATGGGAGACGTTGAAAGTAACTAACTTTTATACATTTTTGAGTACAAATTAAAATAGCGTTAAATGCGCTGAACTGGCAACAAGGCCAGAGAGGGAAAGCAACGGAAACAGGGCCAAGTCCAGGGCCAGAAGTTGTCGAAAAGTGAAAGCCGTCACGCGGCTGAGGACGCTAGAGACATTAGCATTTTTAATTTCCAATAAAAATGCAAAAAATAGCAACACAAGTAGGCGATAAAAAATTAATAAAGCTGCGATTATACAGACAGAGAGACAGCTGAGAATAGAGAGACTACAGAGACCATAGAGACTAGCAACAGTCGTACCATGGCTCAGTGTCTGTCAAGTGGATTTAGGAGGAGTGGCCGAGTAGGGCGTGGCAGGAGAAAGGAGGCAAGCAATTCGAGCGAGAGCTGTGAAAATAATTTGAAATTCAATTTTCGACAATGGCACACAAAGGAATCGCTATAGAAGGACTACGGCGATGAGCAGGAGCAACAAGACGAGCCAAGGCTCGTTAGAAAGTGGCAACACCAGTCAGCTCACTCACCAAACCAGGCACCTGTGGCAATAGCCAGGCCAAGACTGGGTCCAAACCAGGCGAAAGAGCTAGAGTCAGCAGTTTGGCAAGCGCTTGTTGAATGGCCAACAATTGCAATGCCTGCGGCTTGTTGGTCTACAGAGGGATAGAAAGGGAGAGAAAGAGTAATACACTGATAGAAACAATTTTTTAAATTAATATTTTGTTCTCAAATTTAGAATTTTGGTCTAAGAAATGCGTCGACGACATAAAATTCATACTGTAAGAAAACACATTTTTGTTTTGGAATCATTTCATATAAGAGCAAGTTCTTATTATAAGAGTAAAGGTTCTAATTATGAGAGCTCATGTTCCCAAATTTTAAGTCAAAAAATAATAATAATAAGGGAATTTTTTCTGTCTTTATTGAATATAAGATTAAAGATTTTTATTCTTCTACTGAGAACCTCGATTTTATTTAATAAATATTTTTAGTATTAGTAATTTGAGTTAAGAACGAAATCATTAAGCTGAATGTTCTCGATTTTAGAAGTTGGTTTTTTTTTTCAGTGTAGAAAGAGAGGTAGGTAGAGTGAAAAGACTCAGCACATTCACTTGTAACATGGCACGAAAAATTTACGATTTTATTACTCAATAAATGCAAAAAACTCGCCACTCGTAAAAACCGTTGCCTGCTGCACTTGATACCACCCCAAAAGGGGAGTAAAAAGGGGAAGACGAAAGCCGTTAGCGCTGTCTTTAAGTTTCGCTACTATGAAATTTAATACAGTGCAGATACTCGAGATACACACCCCTTATACTCCACCCCTACTGCCGTTAGACTGAGTTAATGTTGGCAGGTGAAAATTTCGAAATCCCTGGTGGTTAGCAAGCGCACCACCGTCACTCCATTTGCTCCACTTGGTCATGCATAATTTAAAATTAATTTCGTTCTATGTAAAATGGCGAGGGTTTGGTCTGGATTCCTTGTGGCACATTCAACCTCCATCCGAGTACTTTCAAACCTTGAGCGAAACAATAGCTGGCACATTGAATTATTATATATTTGGCCAACAAAAGCGTTAGCATTGTGTGTTATTAATAGGCAGAAATTGAAATTTTATGGCCACATTTCACTTGCAACATTTATGCCGCATTCTTTGGGGGGCTGTTTGATTTTTGAATTGGCCACCCTTTTGAGGCCATCAATCAAATGCCGAATGGCAAATATCAAATGCTGAAGGTCACGCAGTTCACATTATTTAAGGTGCACAGCAACATCTCTCCCTCTCACTCTCTAGTGCTATCTCACTCTGTAGCAAATATTACATATGTGCTCCTTCCTGCAACTGTTTGAGTTGCCTCCACATATGCAGGAAATAATTATGAAGTTTGCTCCTGTAAAAGTTTGCTCAAAAATTGCACTTGCAGTTGGAGTTTTGGGCTCGTAAGTTTTGTTTTGGCTCGAATGCCAATGCCAATTTTACGAGCATTCGGAACGGGATCCTTTAGCCGAAAATTCAAATGCCGACAGTGTCAAGACTTTTAATTGCAACAAAATAATTATGGCGCCCTATGGCAAATTGCAAATTGCAAATGGCAAAGTCTGCGATGCTAAACAGACGCTCGATGCTGCACTTAAAAACTTACTTTGCAAAATTAAAAGCAAATAAAACAATAGAACTATATCAAAACCGGCAAGAGCCAGTGCAAGAAAATGGCTAAGATAAACGTCTTCAAAAGCTGCCAACGACTGCACAATACCCTTTAAAATCGTAATCAAAATGCACAACTATTTTTAAGCAGCTTTTGAAAAGTTATCAGAGCTTAAGAAGCTAGCTATAATAAAAATATAAATTTAATTTAAAGTCTTTAGCTACCCTTTTATTATTTTCTACAGGGTATCCTCTTAAATCAGCAGCTTAAGTAACACTTTCAATAGTTTTAAATCTACTTTTAAGCGGATGCCAAAAGTTGACGAAAAGTTAGCGCTTTGAAAGTTTTGTGAACTACCCTATTAGCTGTTATTGCAGGGTATATGCACTGAGAATGGCAAACAATGGCGCTGCAGCTCGCGCCCAAAAGTGGCAAAAAGGGTCCGCAATCGATAGTTGGTTGGTTGCTTTGGCTTTGGCCTTTGTGTGTGTTTAAGCGGAGAAGCCAAACCCGAACCCAAACCCATTTTCAACAGCTTGGCGAAATCTTAAAGCCAACTGAATGCCAGGCAATTTATTGGCCAACAGCATGGGCCAACTTTCAAGCTTGGCTGGCTCAAATGTTGCGTACGAAAATTTAGTAATTTTTAGTGCGCATTTGGTGCCATTGGGCCATGGTCCATGCGGACTGAAGACTAAGGATCCGAGGACCAAAAGGAACCAAGGACTGGTAGGGTAAACCATTTTGCAGTTAGTTTGGTTTAGGTTTTTACAGTTGTTGCTTATTTTATGCTATGCTATGCTGTGCCTGCGATATAGTTTTTTTTTATGACTGCGCAAAGTGTTTGGGCCAAAAGTTTGCACTTGCCTTGAATTTTTAAGACACTTGCCCGTTTTTGGGGTTCGCTGAAAAACAGTGTACCAAGTGTGTGTTGGAGAGAGTGTGTTGTATTTCTCTCTAGTACTGGTAGTATTTCTATTCTTTGGTTTCTACAGTGCGTGACGCATGTTGGCAGCTGCAATGCACTTCAAAGTTGCACGATTCTGAGTACTTGAATATCTTCTTGGCCAAGAACTACCAAATGTTGGATAAAGTTTCAGCGCCACTTTGTTGACTTGCCCGACCAAAATGTGTGCATAACAGTTGTCTCCCACACACACACACACACACACACACACATACACAACCAGTGTATGCTGAGATTGTATTCAGTACTTAGTTGCACTAACTACTCGTAATTCAACATTTAAAGCAGCAACAAATTATGCTAGAACTATTCCTTTTACTTGTAGCCATTTATATAGAAACTGTCTGCAGTTTCAAATATTTTAAGCCAACTTGCATTGAGTTTCGTTCTTGGCTAGTATAACATCTTGCAAGGTCTTTTATTTATAATATTCGAAAGTTTTCCGTATACAAAATGTTGTTGAAAACTATTGCAAGGATACGTACAGCAGTCAGCTTTTTATTTCTCTCATAAGAATAATAATTAAACTAGGCAATAAGACATTATTTAGAACTTTTTAAATTTTCATTGTCTATACTTTCACTCAAAAATTTAAATAATATTTAATTTATTCTAGATGATAATTTGAATCATATTCCAAAAATTTTTGTAAATTTAAAATTTGTTTGTTACTTAAAACTAAAATGAACAAAAATTGATAGAGCTTGTTCTTTATTTTTCTTCATTCGAAAAGCTCAATTTTATAAAAAATGGATTTTCCATATTGCGATATATATAGTTTAATATGGCTGAGTTTAACAGTTGTCAAAAATTAATTTCAGCTATTATTTTTTAAAGAAAAGGAGAACCCATTCAGTTCCCAATAATTGTCTTAGACAAGCTGTTGCCAGGCTCAAATTATTTATTTGTATATTGAAAACTGATTTTATATGTGTAATTATAACAAATGACTAAGCTTAATATTTATTGCCTGTTAGACCTATTTCCATTATTATTATAATAATTATGTATAGAGTCGCTATCCCACTACAACATTCCATAGATGTGCTGTCATATAGTCAGGAAGCGGAAACAGAATACGACGACAGGCGGAGAAAATTAAATAAATTACGTGATCTTATTAACTAGACACGCAATCTGCAAGTGGAGCTGCTGCTGTTGGCCAAATATAACTTTATTTGGCCTGACTAATCGTAACTAAGATTAACTGTTGCGCGGCATATAAATGCTGCACCTTTTTAGGACTCCAATTGCACGTGTGTAGCAGCTAAGTGGGAAGGGGAAAGAAGGGAAGAGGGGAGTTGGGTACTAAATAGTAGAGGAAGGAAATTAAGTGCCCGACCAGCAGCAGTGAAATTTATAACAAAAAGTTAACGCGACTAGCCCCAAAAATCGAGGTATGAGTAAACTCCCAACCACAAAACCCATTTGGAGCTTCAGTTGAGGTTTGCAGAGAGTATCGACTCACTCCAAGCTTAAACTCAAACTCAACCTTAGTCGAGTTGCTTTTGTTCTACACGCAGTTGTGTAGTTCATTTGAAAGTTACCCAGTAACAAGAGCTTCCGCTTCCACGCCTTCTTCTGCTTCTTCTTCGCTTCTGGCCATGTTGTTGCTGTTGGCCCAGACTGTAGCGGTGGCTCGAGGGGCGCGTGTATAAATCTTGCGCCGGTTTTATTTGGCTTAATGACCAGACGTGCACGGCTCCATAATTTACGGGGCGGCATGTAGATGAGCGAGCCAGACAAAGTAGGCAATGTCTATGTCTGAGCTCTGTTGGCCATTCTCTCAGTGTCTGTGTGTCTGTGTGTGTGTGTGCTACTTGAGGCAACATGTTGCGCTTTTACTGCCACAGCAGCGAGTTCCGGGAATCTCTACTTTGTCTTACTTTACGCTACTTTGTTGCGGCTTTTAATAGAAATCCTTTGCACAGTTTTGTTCACCTGGACGCGGGCACGCACTCCGATTATCTCCCTGGCCACGTTTACGGTTTTGTTCTTGTCTACTCGTACCCCAATTACCCTAGAGGTAGCTGGCTTTGAATGCGAAACAAAGCGGGTCTCATCCGCATGGGGCTTATTCAAAAAAAAAAAAGAAAAAATTATAAGAGATGCGTCTGCGGTTCGGAGTGTGGGTTGAGTAAATCTCATAATTTATTTAATTGTATTTTAGTATGTTCAATAAATTTCTATTAGTGTCAGTGTCGCCAACTGCCCGATTGCACAGTCCCAGTCACATTCTTCCCTTCCCTTCCCTTCCCAGGTTTTTGCGAGGTTCGAGGTTTGAGTTGACCCGCATGTGGCAAGGCAGGCAAACCGCAGACAAACGAGTATAAAGAAAACCAGCACAAGGGGGTGACAAACAAACAGGCTCGAAAAATGAGGACACCAAGCGTAACAATATAATAAAGAAGATTTCAGGGAGAGAGAGAGAAGAGAGTGTGAGGTAGCCAAGTGCATGTGTGCGAGTGCGAACAATGACTGACCAAATATTGACATAAATGTCAAACTCAAATTAGAGCTCAGGGTCAAGGGTCGTCCACTGTGTGCCAGCAACCACCAGAAAAAAAAACAATGCTTCCTGCCAGTATTTCCCATTTTTGCCTCGTTTGCAGGGGTTGCAAAAACCAAAGGCTAACAATCGAGTTAAACTTGGACGGCGCTACTCTCTAATCCTAAACAAACAGACCTACGCACTTCTCACACACACACACACACACAAACATACAGATAGACAGACAGATACTTGAGCCATTATGCAATAAAACAATAGATAGCATGGAATTCAATAGAAAAGAGTAAGAGTGAGAGAAGGAGGTACACTGAAAAAAAGATCAGCTTCTAATATCAAAAACATGCATCATAAATATTTAATAATATTTTTGTAATGATATTTAGTAAAACTAAAAATATTTTAATCAAATAAAAAATCGAATTATAACATTTATAAAATTACCAAGGAAAAATAAAATAGTATATAAATCAAAATAAATAATACAATTTTCAAATCGTTTTAAATTATTTTATTTAAATTCAAAAACATTTATTCTAAAAATTAAAAATTCGTCTTGATATGTTAATGTACTTTCTTTATTTAAGAATTTCGTGTTCTCGACGCAGTTTTAGACCAAAAATCTTAGTTAAGAGACCAATTTGTTGATTTTAGAACACTATTTTTATCAGTGTAGCTGTAGGAGATTATGCAGTATAAGCATATTGAAATTGTTTGATAAATAAATGCAATGCAGCCTCGGCAAAAGAGCAGGATTAATGCTAAGTACGCGTGCATGTTGTCTGCTTTGGTGGCTCACTCACTCAGCTGGTGGTTGAGTGAGTGGGTGGGTGGATGGGTGGATGGGTGGGTTATTTGGGTGGTTGGGTGGTGGGTTCAGTTGATTGCATCGTAAAACTGGCTGCCTGCAAATGAGCAAATTGCACGCTAATGCAAGGGCATTATTTCTAGCAGCGGATCGGCTTGAGTGGTATTTGGCTTAGGCGGGTGGTTCGCGGTGGTGCAAGTGGCAGTGGCAGCCATTTCGCCGTGCACTGCATTATTTCACCTTTAATCCGCACTTAGACCAAGCTGCCGCACAGCTGCCAGCAACAACAACAACAGTAGCAACAACCACAGTAACAACATGAGTAACAACAGCAATAAAAGCCATGTGTATGCATTCAATATGTTGAAAGTTTCGCTGCGTGCACTTTAAGTCGATTTCATTGCCACATGGCGTGGCATATTGCTTGTGGCATGCAACGGACAGACAAGCAGACAGTCAGATAGTTTGACCAAATTCAATCACATTAATAAACTTATTATTTATACTAACTAATTGCATTAGGGCGGTTTTAATTTCTAATTAATTGAACATTAGTTTTTGGCATTGCAATATGAATTGCATTAAATAATTTAAGTATGCAATGCAATTTCCAAACAGATTGACTGATTTACACATTGACTGATTGACCGTATTAAAAGAGTTTCTATATCTTAAGAAACCTTAGCTCGTCATAACAATTGAGAATGGCAAATTAATTGAGTTGCATTATATATTTACATATATGTGTGTATTCTTAACCCCACAACACTCAAGTAGCAGTAATGACAGCAATAACAACAATACTGTTAACAACAACAACAACAACAATAATTTAAGGAGTTCTTAAGTGAAACTGAAATATTTCACAGCCTCAAAATACCCGAATGCAATAATACAATATTGCCAGTAGCAACAGCACATATGTATCTATATATACACACACACACAGATACACACTTACTACGCAAATCAACATGTTAGCATAGACATGCTAAACATTGCACACATTTGAGCATTGTGTCCATGTGGCAAATAATTATGGCATTAATATTCCTATGCAAATATATGTGGCATGCATTGTTAAACCCCTCCCTGCTACCCCCTCCCCGTCCCCGTGCACAATTGGGTATTTGTACTTGAGTTACCATCCCCCACCCCCTATATACATGTGTGTGTTTGTGTGTGTGTGTGTGTTTGTGCCTGTAAGTACCTTTGTTCATTAATATAATTAGAGCTGCTGCGGGCGCTGCATGCAACGTCCATAATTCATATTTATTAGATCATTTGAGTTAGCCAAGTTAATCAGAAATCAATGTTGGACTTCATATTGACTATAACAATTGCGTTTATCTTAAGTTTTATACCCATTACTTCAAAAATAAGTAAAATGGTATAGTGTGTTTGTTGAAATGTATGTAACAGGGAGAAGGAGATATCACCGACCATATAAAGTATATATATTGTTGATCGGCATCAAATTTGAAATCAATTATTATTATCTAATATCTCACTAAATCGCAGCAACGTCGGACAGGTGGAACGGCAGTAATAGCTCACCAAAGTTATTAAAATTTAAGGCAATACAAGCACCAAAAAGTATGCAGTACTTCTTTTTTTTTTGTATTGTATGGTTGAGATCTCACCTAAAGTCTTTCCGAGTTGTTCAGGCTCAAATTAATCACAGAATCAATGGGAATTGAGCTTATCAGCAGGTTTAGGATAGCATTGAGCTGCAGCAGTTGCAAGTTGCTGGTGGCAGGTGGTAGCAACTGATGCCCCTACCTTGCCCTCTCCTTATCACAGAGCCATTGTAATTAACCATGTGTCCGTTGCTGTAGCCGTTGCCAACAATTAGTAATAGATATTTGGCAAGTTAACAATGCATTGCGAGCAGCAACTGTTGCAACAACTCTGGCAGGGTATGTGGCAAGTAGATAAAGTGCAGTTGCAGTTCCAGTTGGAGTTGGAGTTGGGGCAGGTGTAGTAAGAGCCTGAAGCGCGCTTTTGGTTATGGATACGGTTGGCGGAGTATTATGTCCTTGTTCGGATTGGTATACTAATAGGACTCATCTCTAAGGCTTCGAGGCAGCTGCCACATGCCACATGCCTCATGCTCCGGTTGCAGTCTGCTATTGTTTTTGTTGTTGCTGCTGTTGCCACTGTCTGCTGTTGAATATGTGTAAAATTGGTTGCCTGCGGTAACAGATGCGCTTTAATTGGAATACAAATGCGAATAGTAGAAATGGGCTAACGAAAATGCATCTGCCGAGTTTGCATTCTACGGAAAAATAGCGCCGAAGCCCAATTAAAAGCCTATTAGTTTGGGCCTTTGTAACGCCCCATTCTATGAACCGCAGTTATTGTTGCTGTTGTTGTTTCTGTTGCTGTTGCTGTTGTTCGAATTGTAATTGCAATAGCAAACGGCGCTAATTTCGCTTGCCTGCCCCAAAGCGTGGCAACAAATTATGCTGCCGACTAATGAATAAATATCTACATGTGCTTGCCACACACTCACACACACACCCACACACACATAGCCGCACCTAATTAACGCCATTTTTGTGCTCTCTATGAGCGCTTGGTTTGCCTCAAAATGGATAAAGGCTAAAGCGTAATTAATTATTTTATCTAACATTCCATTGAAGTACTCAATATCGCATGACGAGCGCTACAGGAGCTCCGATATACACATATATACCATATATATCTATAGATATTGAATTCTCTTGTTTCTCTTGTTGCTGTTGCGGTGTTGCTGGCGTTGAAGCTGCACTAATAAGAATGCAACGAGCACACACACACACACACACACACACATATGAAATTATTGCAAAAAGGCGTGTGTGTGTGTGTGTTTTGTATGTGTGGCTGCAGTTTGTGGCATGCCACATAAACTTGACGCTCCTGCTGCTGCTGCTTTTGCTGTTGCCTGATATTTAAGCATTGAGCGGATGCATTTGTCTGCTGACTGCGATATTTAAATCCATGTCGATGTTGTGGGCGATTGTAGAGAGGGAGGGGTAGTGGGGAAGTGGGCGTGGGGGTGGGGGTGAGGGAGAGGAAGCCATTGCGCTGCTGGCTTTTGTATGCGCATTAATGCAACGACTCTCATGTTTATTCACACACAAATTTGCTGCAAATGCAACGCACACTAACTGCGGGCGATACCAAAGCGCATCCGGATACATTTGCTGCACAACTACACATACACACACACACTCATAGATACAAGCTGCTCTTGCCACTCCCCTACAGTCGTGTTAGCTCTACAAAATCTGCTTCTGCTTCTGTTTCAGTTCTAGTTTGAGTTTCGAGCGGGAAATGCGCTTTACATTTTGCACACGCTAATACAATTTAATGGTCGCATTAATTTGGCGCATCTGTTGCATTTTAAAATCCACACACTCCCCCGCTCTCTCTCTCTCTCTCTCTCTCTCTCTCTCTCTCTCTCTCTCTTTCGTTTCAGACTGAGGGCAAACCGCAACCTCGGTTCGTTCGCCTTGTTGCGTTTTGCCAACTGCAGATAAAGTTAAATGCACTGCAAAAATTCAACTAAATATTAATTCCACAAGATGGCTTAAGCACAAGACACACCACTCTAATGGCGTGGGCGTGGCCGTTGCGCCCCCAAGCTGGCAACAGCTACAAATCGCTCTGTCAATGATTTCTGCTTAACCATTAGAAACAAATATAGAAATTTCATGACAAGAAGGGTAGGAATAAATGGAAGAAAATAAATGGTATTATTTTTGTTCTTAATGCATTTATTTTAACTTATCTTATTTATTTATTTATTAAACTTTTCTTAAATTTGTATATACTTAATTTCTTTGAATCATTGATTTTAATCTACTCAAGCATTTTAAATTTATCGACGTTAAATTCCATTCATTAATTTCACAATAATCTTCTAATTTGCAGGTAGAATATTTTTCATTAATACATATATTTATTTTAATAAGTATTTCTATCAATTATGTTTTCTTAAATAAAATGTTTTTTTTAATGGTTCTGCCAATTACTAAATTTATTACATATTTATTATTACTTTTAATATAAAAAATTTACTATAAATAATTAAACTTTCAATTGATATAATTACTAATATTATTTACATTTTATCTTGTATTTTTCTGTGTATTTATTAAATGCAATCGAATTTATTTCACTGCATTGTGTAAATAAAATATTGTCATAACTATTCATATTTGATTAGGCAGCAGAAAAATCATTTATATTTGGCTTATTTGAATTTTATACTCATTTATTCTAAATTAGCTTCATATCCGTAACTAAAAACGTTATACAAATTTTGCTTTGCTATATCAAAAAATATTTGCTCGATTTAATTAAATATTTGATGTATTCGGCAATGCTGTAAATACTACGCTCTGATTTAATCAGAGTTTCCCCTCATTTCTCGTTTCTCACTACCACATTTCTCATTCTCCATTCCACTTGTTAGCCAAGCTCAAACATATCACTCGTATTTATGTCTGTATAGTACATACATACATACATATATAATTTGGCAGGAAGAATTTATAATTGCGAATTCACAAAAGTTGTGACTGCTGCCAATTAGGTTGGATTCTGATTTTTGTGTTAATGTTTGCATATTACTTCTGCCCAATTTGCGTTGATGCAACATTTCGACGGCATTATGCAGCAGCAATGATCTGTAGCCTCACTCTCACTTACATTTATATTCTATCTCTGTAGCTATCTCTCTCTCTCTCTCTCTCTCTTTTATACGCTTACTCGCTTGCTCTTTGGCAACGCACAGTAAATGTCAAAATTAAAATATTAAAAGTGGCAGGCAACACAGGCAACGAACTCGAGCTTCAGCTCGACAATTCGTTCTTGCCCCTCTTGTCCGCAATCCGCAAACCAATCTGCCAACTTGCCCCACGTCCGCCTTGCCCCGCTTGCCACACACTGCATGCCAGGCGTTGCACTAAGCGGATAAGCGCTTGTTAAATTTTTAATGCGTTGCATAATTTTTAGTTTTGCGCGCATATTTGCCACAAAATATTTTAATACATATTTGCCCCAACGCATTATTGTTGTTGCTACCAGTGAATTGTAGATGTGTGTCTGTATATTTGTGTGTGTGTGTGTGTGTGCTTGGCATATGCTAAGTGCAGCTGCTTTTTGCAACCGTGTGGCATACATGCCACGTGGCAATTTATAGTTTAGTGTTGCAACTTGCAACTTCACTTGGATAATCCGCGAATAATGCGTTCATTTGCTGATGGCCACAATTCGCATAAGTAATGATAAAATTTTGATTAATTTCCATTTTTCCAGCATTGCTTATTCCCTGTTCAACTCTCTCTCTTTCTCTATCTGTATATTTGTTTCATTTTTCACTCATTTTCTGCCTGCTTTCTACTTGTTTCTGCATTTTAATCATAAAGTCCTTGATAAACATTTTTCAATTAATTTTTATTTGCTGCTGACGACATATCTTTGTGCACTCACACACAGATACACACACACTCACACACATACATGTAAGCCTCCCTCTCTCTCACACACACACATATATGGATATATGTTGTTGTTGTTGTTGTTGTGTGCCAACAACGGCAGCTCCTTTATCTGTTTCACGTATTTCTTTAACGGATTTCCACTTGTCTCGCTTTTTGAGGAAACTTGTCGAGCTGACGCACGCATTGTCAAGCACACTCATACACACACACACACACACACGCACACACACATACACACTCACACACACATTCATATTCACAGTGTTTCATATGAGCAACAGCAAGGCATAAATATATTTCGATCCAGCGAATTCTGTATAAACAGACAGTAATAAATGACATGGTATGCAGAACAGCAATACCCTGTAAATATTTAAGCATACATGTTGCTTTTAAATTTAAGTATTTTCATATCTTTCTCGATTTATTTTCAAATCTTAAATATTCAAAACATTTTATTTTTAATTTTCCTAATTTCTGGTAATACAAAATTTATTAATATTTTTGCAAGTTATTCGCATATATTTTACACACACACGTGTGCATGTTTAATGCGCACACACGCACACACACACATGCCCACGCGCACTCACACATGTGCATTTCATTTAACATTTTAAGTAATTCCTTAAACAACCCAACAGGTCGTTCCCATTGCCTGAAAAGGTCCTTGCAGTCGTCCTACTTCTCCTTCGATTCGAGGAGCTGTAACTGACGCTGAGTGGCAGGCGGGCACACACACACACACTCTCGCACACACATGCAAATTGAATTTAATGTCTTGTGGAGAAAACGTCGCGATGTTGCAAGAAATGCGACGCACATATAAATATACAGAAGTATATAAATTTAAATTATTTTTTCGTGGTTTCATTTGGTCGCTTGCGTTTTTATTTATGCTTTTTATTTTATTATGCCTGTTGCCCATCGTTGATCCTTGTGCTCCCTGTACCGCCCTCCTCTCCAACCTCCTTTCATCTACTACTTCGTCTCGTCATGCAATTCAACATTTTCGAGGCCGTGCGTTAAGACGGCACACTTTCAGCAACAGCAACAGTATCTGCAGTTTTGTATTTTCAACTGTATCTGTATCTGTATCTGTATCTGCAACTGTAACTGTAGATGTAACTGTAGCTGTATTTGTAACCGTATCTGCAGCTGTATCTGGGGTTCTCTCTTAGCCAACTATGCGACCACAGCTACAAACACACACACTCACACACACACAAACACACTCACACACTATGACTCCGACACAGTCTGTGCATAAAGCATGTTAACTGGGATTTGACAGCTCGTAAATAATATTTCGCTTGTTTGTTGCGACTTCTCTTCTTCGAGAGCAACGACTTACACAAGGAC
Organism: Drosophila phalerata; assembly: GCA_951394115.2. NCBI lineage: Eukaryota > Metazoa > Arthropoda > Insecta > Diptera > Drosophilidae > Drosophila > Drosophila phalerata. Next base: position 34,616,284 of record OX596004.2, on the reverse strand, counting down.
ACCAGCAAACAGTGGGGTTAAAAGCATTTAAAACTACACTTAAGCTGGTCTTTTATCTTATCAATAGGGACAATTTTTCAAAAATCGACAATTCTGTATCAAAGTTAGAAAATTCATTTCTTTCAATCACTGTAATTTTTATACTACCTTTTCCCTTGAAATTTTATTAAAAACTTCAATCTGTCATTACTTTGCCAAAACTTAGCCGATTTTCATGCGGAATACCATTTTAATCATTATTTGGCCTCTAAATTGATGCTGTATCAAAATTTTAATTATTTAGAAAATTCGATATTTTGGCGATTAATGTCATATTTTTCCTTACCTACCCCTTAACACCTTATAAATAACTTTGAACTCTCATAACTTTTCCAAATCTTAACAGATTTTCATGCGGAGTATCATTTTGATCATTCTTTGGCCTCTAATTCTGCATCAAAATTTTATTCATTTAAAAAATTAAAATTTTTAGTCATCACTGTCATATTTTTCCATACCTTCCCCTTAACACTTTATCACTATTAAAAATATAAATAATTTTACAATTTCAATGATTTTGCCCATCGTACCCATCACACATATTGCCCCCTCTTCACACACCTGACACTCAAAACCAAGAAACGCATTTCATTTTTTAAGTATTTTTATTTTCTTGGTTCTTGTTTAAGAATCTTTTTACATGACACATTCGAGCTCTGTGGAAGGAGATGCCGTTGACGTTGTTCTTGTTGTTGTTGTTGTTGTTGCTGGTTATTTTGCTGTGGATGCCACGACATGTGCCTTGGCTTGTGGCGCGCTTCTCTCTCTGCCAGTCTCATCATTATGGAGCAGAGATAATGGTGTGCTGCTTATTAAATTTTCATAAGGATAGCGCATGGGGATCTCATTTGGTCCTGCTTAAGCGGAAGTGGATTAAAATTAAAGCGCAGACGCAGGCGCAGAGAAGGAGAAAGAGAAAGAGATGAAAGCATGGAGGCTGAGAAAGTGAAAGAAACAACTTCAAACGGCGCTTTAATTGCAGCTAACGAAATGGCATGAAAACTGGCCGACAAATTCGATTGGGGAAACTGAATTAAAACGCGGCTAAAACAAAAGGACGTTGAAAACCTGAACCTTAAACCGAAATACGGCTCAAATGGAAAATGTGAAACCACAAAAGAGAGATTGTCAGACGGACGAACAGACAGACAGACAGACAGACAGACAGAAAGACACGGAGTCTAAAACCCGCAGACGCGCTCAAGTGGAACAAGATGGCGATGTGAAGATATCTAAGGTCGTCACTGGAGTTGCAGGTGTATGTGTGTGTGTGAGTGTGTGTGTGGCAGTGTGGCAAGTATGGCAGGGGCGTGGCCGTTGGCAATCTGACATGCGGCAGCTTGAGCTTGTGCAATGTAAACGAAACGTAGACGATAAAAATAATACGAGAGGCAATTTCGATTTATTGACAGGTGCTCGACTTTATTGAAACGTTTAACTTGAAAGCACAAACGAGCTGTACACACACACACACACACACACACACACACACACACAGGTACTCTATATACCGGTTGCCAGTGAAGTGTGTGTGTGGGTGTGTGTGCGACATATGCAAAATTGTGCAAAACGATAAAAATTATGTGAATCTGTTATGATTTATCGATGGGCGGTTTGGTTTCGTGTTTGAAGGGGGCGTGGCACAATATTTTATGGCCTGTTTGGCTGACTAAGCAGGAAGTGCACGCTTTATTTTTGGCTAAATTTAATTACAATTTTGGCCATCCTGTCGGCTTGAGGATACGCACTATTTGTCATTTGGCCCGGGACTTTGCTAAATGGCAAAAACGTACGTGCATTTCATTTTATCATGTGGCACGTGCGTCAGTGCCTCATCAGAGTTGTTGTAATAGTTGTTGGATTGGTTTTATCAATTCCCAAACATTATTCAATAATGAAAATTGAATAGTCCTAATTCTGAGCGTTGACAAGGACATTGCAAGGGGAGCAGCAACTGAACTGAAATAGAAGCAGGTGAGCAATATGTGAGAGCCACGTGTCGTGGCATATGAAAAAACACACACACACAAACACACACACAAACAGACATATTAATATAAGTTTACAAGTGTACATTCCTTACACACATCCACTCAATTGTGGTTTTCCTTTTGTCGCTTCCGTTTCCGCATAATTTTTGCAAACGGAAGACTTGAGAACGTCGCGCTAACAAAACTTTTGTTAAAACGGAAGACGACAAACGCAGACAAAAGCACAGCCAAAAGACGAAGGAGCAGAGAAGGAGAGAAGGAGATAGGTTGACTGTAAGAGATGTACACTAATTCCGCTTTTAAGCTTACATAATTTTGTACCTTCAACAACCTTGGACCCATGGCCCGCACACCTGTCCAATGCGGGCACGTACGAGCACCAAAAATGCGAGCGGACTCCCTTATTTCACATTCCACTCCCCACACCCCCTCCACACATTTGTCAGCCCCACCAGACATCCTTCCAGTCGGCTGAAGAAAAGGTTGCATGTGATTTGTGTCAGCAGCCAGGCTGTAGCTACGAGTCGACCTAGAGCCGTGCGTCAGGATGTGCCACAGACTATATATTATGGCGTCAGGCGACAGTTACAACAATAAAACATTACGGATGTCTTGTCGCTCGTCTTTGGTCTGAGCTGGAGACCAGAGACAGAGACTGAGCCAGAGCCAAAGCCTGAGCCAAGGGCTGAGGCAGGTAATGAACGATGCCAGGCATTTTCTTGTTATTTTTTCATGCCAGGAGCGCGGAATTATCCTTGTAGTTAATGCGAGTCGACCGTAGCATCATTTCGCAAGCCTTTTTCGTAGGCAACGCACGCAGCGCACAGTGGCACCAAACTACAGGAAAAATGTACAAAGAAAAACTAAATTAAAATTCCAAAAATAAATATAACAATACAAAAATTAATCGTCACATTTTAATTCTTTATATATTATTTAAAATTTTTACTCAAATTTAGTTTGTAAATAGTTTTTATTCCACTGTGGCATGCTGTTTGATACACACAAAGATAAGTAATGTCTTTTGTCCTTTTGGCTTCGCTCGGCGGTTGACTTGCAAATAGCGCGTTACGCATACGCAGCGTGAGCCGTCGCCTGGCTACTTTCAGCTACAGAAAAGGAAGTGACAATGACAATGCATTTAAAATTCATTAATTGAGCGCATTTTCAGCGTACACGTATATATATACATGAGTAGAATGTGCCACCTTCGTCTGTAATTTGGTGGGTAAGCAAAAATTGCAGCTTAAATTGGGATTTTAATTAATTTGAAATGCAGTCTGTCTGCGAAAAGTTGAAGTTGACTTTCACGCTGCATAAATTAATTGAGTGTTCAAGCAGCAGACTGTCTGCTTTTGTGTCTAGCCTGAAGTTGAAAGCCTGCGGCCAGCCGCACTATCAAAAACTTGCAACCCGCTTATATGCCACATGCTTGGTCCAAGTTTCTCTGGTTCTCTAATGCATTTTTCATGGGCCTTGCTGCTTTTGAATGGCAATCTTGGCTTACAAAGTACAGAGTGTGAGTCTGCCTTGCAATCGAATTAAAATTTATGACAAGACCATTAACAAAGTTGTGCCACAACATTGGCAGCCAGTCAACCATTTGCCTTTTGCCAGCCAGTCTGATAGAGTCGCCTCCTAACGAGGTCACATGCAAAACTTTGCCCTTTTTTATGCATCTACAGATCTCGACAGACTCAAAACTGTAACTTTAAACTGTAACTGAGACTCTCAAATCTATTTATTTCTAAGGGTGCCTGCAGCTTTTCAGCCTTGAAGAACTTTTGCAAAATAAATCGATGGACGGAACAATTTAAACGTCGACTGCAATTAGCTTTGCATCAAAATTGTAGGTACTGCGGTTTATTCTTTTTCCTTTTTTAAGTCAAGAAAAAACTTATCTAGTTACACGCAAAGTTTGCCCTACAAGAAAATATTCACAGCTTGATTGAGAATCAATTGACTGTCGATTGTATTGCAACGATCGGAAAGTAGAGGACAATATCTCAGGAAGAATACTGACTGTCTCACTGTCTCTATTTTTCAGTCTCTGTAGCTTTCAAGTATGCCATAAATGTTGAATAGTTTTTAATACTCAATGTTCTATTCGCGCATACCGCAACTGTCTGGGAAAATGGCCAGGGAGGGGTGAATCCATGGGGTACAATGGCCAAGATGAAGGCCAAAAGCAAACTGGTCGCGTGTGCTGGCATCTTAGACATCTCCGAATGGAGTTGGTTGTGAGAAAGAACTGCGTGGGCCTCTGTCGTCTGGCCACTGCGATATAATGCTTCAATGTTCTCTCTTATTGGCTGAGCGTGAGGAATTTTTATATTAATTTATTGCTGTGACTCGTTGAACGTGCCACGCAGTGAAGTGCTGAGCAGGGTGGCAAGCGGTGCAAGGGGTGCAAGGGGGGAACGCAATCGGCTCTGGCTTTTAAATTATGAATTGAATTGGCAGCGGGAACTTGGCCTGGCCAGGTTCGTCGATTCCTTTGCGGCTGCTTCCTGTGCAAAAGTTGCAAAAGCGTTGAAATTATTTTATTTTCTTTTTATTTTTATTTTTTGTTCATTTTCAATTTCATTTTTATTATTTTTTTTTTTTGTGATTTTCTGTTGCGTTTGTCGGATTCGGTTTTAATGGCTTTTTAAATGCCAACTGATAAATGGCCAGCTGAATGACAAATGAGATTTCCGCTGTAAAGTGTTGCCAGGCAAAAGTTGCTGCCACTGTATGTAGTTCCTTGTTTTTTTTGTTTTTTGTTTTTACTTTTGCTGTGCAACGCATTATTAACTGGTATGCCAAGCAGCTCATTAATAATTTCAAGCATAAAGCGAAGCATATTTAAGTCTGAAATTGAAATAACTACAGCGCGTGAGAGAAACTACAAATGCCAAATAAGAGAACAATTACATTAAGTGCATTAAAAATGGAGGTGAAAGGATTGTAACAGGCATATTGCAGCATAACAGTTATCTCATAACAGTTACCTACACATATGTAGTTATCTACTTTGCAATGCTAACCACATGTTAAGGCTAACAATATGCTGCGGCAACTACTTAGATGGCAACATTGCGCATACGCCCTGTGGCCCATATACAAGTATAGCTCAGTCCCAACGGTGGCACAACCGTTTGCCATCAAAATTAAATGGCATTTGTTTCAGACCGGGACAACTAACAAGCAAAAGCTACCGAAACCAGTTGGGCAACCAAGTCAGTCAGTCAGTCAGGACACACATTCCCCATTCATTTAGCTCCTTTTCATTCCCAACGGCCCTTTGGCCAGTGGAGCCAGTTGCCTTTGGCGTCGTCTTGATGTAAACAGTTGCTGCCAGACAGACAGACAGACAGACAGACAGGAAGACAGACAGACAGACAGACGAAACCCAACTTTTCGCGTAATTTCACGTATTTTGTGCAAATACTCTCAAATATGCTACAACAACAATTCTGGGCAAACAAAAACAAACAACATAAAAATGTTGTTGCCTGACAAGTTGCCATTGTCATTGTTGTAGTTGCTGTTGTTGTTGTTGTTGTTGCAGTGGGTTGTTAGTCCCAACTAACTGGGGACTGTTTGTCAGTTTTTACGAAAAATTAAATTTTATTTATTCATACATTATTTTATTTTATTAATGCGTCTGCTGGGCAATTTGCAAATCAAGCGTGTCACTGTCCACAAACAGAATAGAAGAAATTTCCAGGAATTTTAATACACCAAATTAATGCAGAACTTGCCATATATGTAAATAATAAATAAAATAAAAACAGAGGAATTTAAGTATTTTACTAAGGATGTCAATAAGTTATATTGTTGAAATAATATTGATTATATGACAGAGCTTTTAAACTAATTGGGTCAGAAGTCAGGAGGAGAAAGCACTTCCGTTCATTTTGTTTTGTCTCGAATCGGTTGGCTTGACGTGGCTCAAAGCAAACAGCAAATTGGCAAAAAGCGCAACTTCATGCGTATTTGTTTGGCCCTTAGCATTGTCCTTCAAGACTGTGGAGTACGTTAACTTGGACTGGACTTGGACAAACAATGATGCAGCACTTTAAACGACACCAAAAACAATCAGACTGTAGAGTCAACATTGAAGAGGAGTCTTGATTTAATATTGATAACCTGCCAAGGACATTCCACGAGAATTCCAAACATTAGATATTAAAAATGTGAACGTGATCTATTTATAAAAATACAAATAAGTATTGCGCATAAGTTTCATACTATAAATACTATAGAGTATTTCAATAAGTTAAACGTTTGTCGCAGCCATAAAAATAAACTAGAGAATTCTAAAGGCGAAATTGCTACGAAAGAGTTTTTGAACTTATTGCTGTTGCATAGTCTCTAAGCTGAAAGTGATTTGCCGTAACGATTGTGGCTCTCAATTTTCTCGTAAAAAAGAAAGAAACAATGGGAAAAACTGTAGCATAAATCCAGGCGTTGTGGCGCAAGCTTAAACTGATTTTTATGCCAAGACAGACGGACGGACAGCGGGACAATGGGACAACTGGACACGGCAGCAACAATAGTGCGTAAAGCAGGGGCAAATTGTCTATTTAGAAAAGGGATACAAGGTCAGCGCACGTCCTGCGGGTATCAGCAACAACAACAACAACAACTACAGCACCAACAACAAGTCGTCCAAGAGAAGAAGAGTTTCAGCTCAGCTTGTGAGCTGACTTAACGACCCTCAACATTTTATAGACTATAGACAAAGTCTGAATAATTTATGCGCCATAAAAACGAAATCGAATTGCAGACGCTGCTTTGGTCCGTTTTTAAAGGAGTCATCAGGAGGCAATTTATTGCGACTTGACCGCTTCAGGGCCAACAGGACATATGTGTGTGTTTATCTGTGTGTGTGTGTGTGTGCTCGGCTTTTATGTGGCAGGTAACCAACTAACACTCGACGCTCATTTTATGCAAATTAGTTTCAAATAATAACAACAGCAACAAGGACAACGACAACGACAAGGCCAAAGTTGTTACATAAATTTTGTCACTGCTGAAAAATAAATTAAATTAAATGAAGTTGAAAAGTGCCAGCATTTCCCCTGCTTTTCCCCCCTTTTTGCTCTTTTCGCCATCATGATAAATTTCATTATTGGCTCATGACCCAAAAATATTTGTTTATTGCCGGAAAATATATGGAAAATAGCTTAAAATGATACGCGGCCAACCCCAAAAATGCAATGAAAATATTTGCAGTGCAATTTCATAATCAAATTAACGTTGCAAATGTTGCACAAAGTGTAGCCAAGTTGCAGCTGCGACAATGTTTTGATTTTGCTTATTATTTAAAAGTCTCTCTCTCTCTCTCTCTCTCTCTCTCTGTGTCTCTCTGTCATGCCGTCAAAAATATGATTCTGATTGAAATTGAAACGATGCAACGCTCTGCTGCGAATGGAATTTAATTGAAAGATAGTTTTCCGATAGGAAGGCACATGAAATTGCAAAAATCTCGCGGCGCATTACGTGATCTCGTTTCCCAATGCTCAATGTGTTCTGCCAATGCATCCAGACCAAGTCAAGACTCGGTCGCAGTCGTACAACCAAAAGGTGACGTGACTCGACTTGTACGTGCTCCCCATTAGTGACATCTACTACTCGTTCACTGGGGATAGAGGGCACAGAGAGGACAGAGGGGACACTGCGGGGTTGCAACGTAAACATGATCATCATGCATGCTGCACAGACATTCACGTTGCCGCATGAAAAGTGGAAAATCGGGTTAACAGTGCCAAAAACGCAGACAATGGAAAACACAGCAGCAACAACAGCAACAACAACTACAAGCAGCAACTTCAATAAATCAGCAACAAAGCATTCCTCCAATTTCCAACCACTTTTCCCCTCGTCATCTCTGCTCGCTGCGTGGCATGCCGCAAAACGCAGCGCGCAGGTCGTTTTCCCAAAAAAAAAAAAATAGATTTAAAATTTATAAATTATGAGCATTTGTTGCAGCAAATTGAAATGTTACGTTGCCCGCGTGTTGATATAGCTGCAATATATGTTAGAATGGCACAGCTTTAACTGCAGGTTAAACTACACAATAGACTTATCAATTGCGATAAGAGTCCTGTTAATAGAGCACTCAGCTGTGCCCAATTAACAGGCTAAACAATAAGTAATAAGTTATAGTTTTATATAAAAATTGTGCTCAGTGAAAATGTGTTTAATAAGAATTTCTTACATTTTTATAGGACTATGATTTCATTAACTCAAAGTTATTAGACTCTATTTTTTCCCTGACATTTTCCTGTCTTCATTTTCATTGCTTTCAATTTACTTTTTAACTTTAAGACTAGAAAAATTTTACTGTCGATTTCATATGAAGTTTTCAACGAAATCGGTTCTAGTTTTTTCCCCAGAAACTTAATTTTCTGTAAGTAAGTTGTATAGAGTGAGAGCAGTTTGAGACCTTAAGAATTCAATAAAGGTCTGTACTTTTTATAAGATTTTTTTTTTTTGGTTTCTCAATGTCTTTAAAATAATGCTTTCCACATGAAATCGTTAAGGTCATTTATTTACCTCAACGCAACAATAAGGTAGCTCTAGTTTCTGCTTAAAAGCCTTTCAAGGCAATTTCTTTTCTGCTTCTTGTCTTGCTTAAATTTGCTTTTAAAAAACCTTCAATTGGCAGGCAACTTAGGCAAATGGATGTCACCTTAAAACTTTGTTGACAATTCTATTTGCTGTTTAAATTTGCTAGTTTCCCTGCGGGGTGCATAAATCATAACTGCAGTTGGAGTACAAAACTTGAAAATGCAACGGAAAATGGAAAAACAAAATTGAATCGCCATTCGCTTAGCCATTTGGCACATTTTATGGCAATGGCAAAACCGACAACCGACTGTCGTATATCAAAAACCAATGTGAAATTGTGGTGGGAAAAACCATCATAAAATACAGATAACGGCAATCAAATTTACTGAACAGCGGGGGGATTTGTAAAAAGGGGTGGTGAGTGTGTAGCAGGAAAAATATTGAAATATTTTTCCGGAAATATTGGACAATTAATTAACAAAAATATTTAAATCACTTAAGCATTTCTCATTCTCTTTTATTTTCAGGTGCGTGCAAAGAGTTCTTCCTTGGAATCGTTTAGGCTCAAGTAAGAATTTGGTATTTAATTCAAACTAATTAATTTTTGAAGCATTTTCCCGAGATGAAAAATTGAAAATTTCCCTTTTTTTTGGCCTCCGTTGTAGTAGTCGTATTTATGCTAATCAAACAGAATCCTGACCTCAGGCAAAATGTGTTCCAGAAATCAGCAAGACAAACAACAAATGCAGACCAACAACAACAGTTTTCGAGACACAAATCGACCCAAGTACTTGGCCGTATTAAGGACAAGGGGTATGACCAAACCAAGGGTGGGGGAAGGGAGGGGATGGATTCGGTTTCGGTTTCGACCCAAAGACGTTGCTGCCGTTGTTTATAAAAATAATTAAGAAATATTTTCATGTTTTATAACTTTTGCGCATGAAGCGCAAAACTTTTTAAATAGACAAACTTTTGTTGCCGCTGCTTGTTTACTTATAAAATGTTTTTCCAACATCCCTCCCCCCCCTTACACCCCCTTACCAACGGCCATCTACAGTCTCGACACCCTTGAGGCAGGAATCATACCTCTCAGCCATATCTTTGGATGGATACATTTGGAAAATCTCGAAACAGCTAACAACATACTTCATTATAATATTTTCACTTTTAACTTGGCAGCAAGTGTTTTTGTGTACTCCCCTCGTTTCAAGTCCCTCCAGTTCCATCCAGTCATTGCTCTGCTGCCCCTTATTATTGTTCTTCTTATTGTTATCCCTGTTGCTTGCGTCGCAGTCAGCGTCGCAGTCGCAGTCGCTGTCACAGTCGACGTCCAAGATGAGTGTTCCCTTGACAAAATGTCTAATTTCCGTGCAGGAAAGCAAGAAATTACTTTATGGTTTGTTAATAGCGGGCGGCCTTTTCAAAGCGGTCGGCTTTTGTTGTATCCGTCGCCATTGTTTCCGCTGCTTCTGCTCCTTCTACTACCCTCCCCCCACCCTCGTCGTCATCGTCATAGCCAATTGCCTTGTTGTTGTCTAAAACGCAGCTTAAATGTTGTGACATATTTTGTGAAGCGGCTTTTTGCTTGGGCTTCCTGGCAGCTTCTGGCCAAAAAGGACGCCGTGGGCCTCACGTGAGAGCCATTTGCCTATGCGCCACGTTTAATGGAAATTTAAACGGTAACAATTACACTTGGGCCAAGTTATTGTGATACTCCTCTTCCTCCTGGAACAACACTCCCTCTTCCGACGACTTTCAGTTGTCAAGTCAATGAAACTTTCGCAGCTCTATTGAAATATTTGGGTATGTTGGCAACACCTGCTGCCTTACACAATTTTCAAGGGGAGCAGTGGAAGTCCAAGAGGGAGCGGGGAGTAGGACATTTACCTGCTGATCGTAACACGTGCCGCAGCATCAGCAGCTGAGAAAGTGGGTGCAAAACTTTTGAATGAAGTTAAGCACACTGGCCATGAAGCCCCCAAGAACCGAGAGCCTAAGGCATCTCAAGAATTTCATCATGTTTTAAATTTTTGTATTTTTTTGGTTGATGCTGAAATTGGCATTTACCTGAACATTTACCTGTGTCTATGGCATATTCATTTATGCCCTTGGCCATTCATTTTCCGTCCGAATAATGTATGTACGAGTATCAATGACTGTTGGCACTTTCCAACTTCATGTTACCACACAATTTGCATATGCCTCAGAGAAGATTACAGCTCGCTTAAGGTAGGATGGATAAAGGACATTATCGGCAAACGGCAGTGAGAGAGCAAAGGGAATGAGAGATAAGATGATTGAAATATGGATAAATTTTTCTTAATCAAACCTTGTTGAACCGGTTCGGTTCGGGTTTTAAAGCAGCCTCATCCGGATCTTGAACCGAACCCTTAAAAATTATTTACTTTGCTAACCCGAACTCAAACTGAAACGCTTTCTGAAAAAAGGTTTGGCTCGAAAAATAATTACATCATTACATCATATTTAAATCTTCATATAAATTTAAATAATTAACAAAATTTGACTTCTTAAAAAAAAAAATATTAATTAGTTCAAAACTTGGAGAAAAATGTATAACAATACAAATATTTTTTGTATGAAATGGAATCAAGGTTCGAACCCAAACATTGGGTTCAGGGGGTATATAAAACAACTCGCGAACCGAACCGAAGTCAAAACCTTGGAGGTTTATAGCCTTGCTTATAATATTGTGTAGAAGAAGCAACACTGTTTCATATTCCCAAAATACAAATATTTTTTAAATATTTAATCTTTTGGATTAAAGCAGCCCGCACAATTTATTTGCATTTGAAATACATTTCTTGGGGGCAGCTTATTAACCCGACATCAGCTTAATCCTGCCCAAACCTGTCTCAGTATTTTCCCAGTCCTTCCACCCCTTCAATTATAGCCATGCCCATTCCTTTGTTTATATGGTTTTTGTGTTTTGTATATTTTTTTCTCTTTGGTTTTTGTGCTTCTTTCTATCTCTCTATCTTGAGGTTTACGTTGTCTGCGAATGTTTGTGGCCTGCATATTTCGCCTTTTACATATAACTATACAACTTTGCCATTTTTCCCACACACATATACGTGTATATATATAGAAATTTTCCTGCTCGCAAAGGCATTTTCCGGAGCCTAATGCAGCCTGGTTTTTGTTGTTTTTTTTTTTGTGCCCTCCTCTTGCGTCTGTTCGCTCAGTCGCATTGTTTGTTTGTTTGCCTGTGTGTGTTTTGCATTTGTCCTCCTTTGGCAGCTTTGCACCCCCAACAACAACCAGTAACAACAACCAGAACAACTACAACCACAACAACTACAACTACAACAACTAGAACAACGCTCGCCAGAGAAACTAATTTCTTGCCGTTTTGTGCCTTTTTGTGTTTTTCGTGTTTTGCTCGCGGCAGTTAAGTTTTTTTTTCCCAGCTATTGTTGTTGCTGTTGTTGTTGTTGTTGCTTTACGGTCTTTTTCTTGCAGCACGCATTTACTGGCAATTGTTGTTGTTGTTGCTTGGCTTGTTAGCATGCCACAGCTGAAATGGCATTTCCTGTTGTTGTCCTCTTTCAGGCGCAAGTCCGCCGGGTAAGATATTCAAATTATTATACGGCGTAGACAGAGTGAATTTGATTGGGAAATTAAGTAAATGCTGCCCTTAAGCATTTGATAAGTCCATGCACCATTTTTTCCCTCCTCCACAATAATTTAAAGATATATGTTGCATGCATTTTCAACTGATTTTCTTGTTAATTAGTTGCAGTCTGTTTATGCTGTGTAATTTATGTTGTTGCCCCCATCTGCTGCATGCATCATGTCTGTGACTGTATATCCTGGCGCTCACTGCATGTTCAATACGAGTATAATTCACATTCAATTGCTGTATGGCAACTTGTGGCTGCTGCCTTCGGGGCATGCCACATGTGTGCCGCATCCCAGGCATCACGCTGATGGACTCGACTCAACTCGACTCGACTCGACAGTACATGTCCATGTCCATGTCCATGCACGCACCCACGTATAGCCAGAGGGGGGCAGCTGGCGAGTGTGGAGTGTGGCATGCAACCCCTTGTCAGCATTGCCACTGACGTTGCTGTAGAAAGCTGCCGCAAACAAAACATTCATCAAAATTTTATACACTCAACATGTGCCTGCCTCGTTGCACTTCCCTTCCCCCCCTCTCTCTGCCTGCCCCGAGCCGAGTCGAGTCGAGTTGAGTTGATTTTGATTTGTTTGTGTGTTTTTGGGTCTGCCTTCGATTTGAATGTTCTTTGAAAAATCACAACTAATTAACTTTGCCTATGGCTCCAAAAACTTATGATGTGGGAGGCAAGAACAAGAACAAATGCTGTCAGCCAGATGTGTTGCATTGTTGCATGTTGCACATGTTTATAAATAGACAACATTTCTCCCTAAAACATTTCCGGTAGCTAATGTATAGTTTATGGCCAAATGAGGCTGAACGAACAGCAGCAACAGGAGGCGGGGGAAAAGGTGTTGCACATGCCACAAACTGAGGTCAAAGGCAGGTTAAACAAAATCCCCAATGTCAAAGCAAACAGTTCTCAGAGGCATAAATATATAAAGTATATAGTATAAACAAATATTGTATATAAACGTATTTTGTATCTATAGATACTCGAAAGTGTACCCTTGTTTTTAAGCCAGACAGACGCCTCGAGGGCTCTGAAAATGTATTTCAAAAATTACTTTGTCCTTTTGCAACATTTTTCAGAAACATTTTTTTGCCTGCAGCGAATCTTGAACCAAATAAGAGAGTCACATTTGCAGCAGAGATTTTTGCGATGTCTTAATTTTAATATTTATTTGCAGTCAAGTCGAAGACTTAAAAACTTTTCTTTAATTGGCACAACTCAAATGTCAAAGTTCAAAGTGAGAAAAATAATAAAAAATAAAAAACAATAGAAAATAAAATGAGAAATTGAGTAATTTCTGCATTTGCCGGCTGTGGCTGTTGATTGTTTCCCGGCGGCTGCATTGTGCATCTATTGTGCGGCAAGTTCTAAAGGAATGTCGATGAGCGGAGTAAATTCTTAGGCAAACTTTTCACCATCATCATCATCATCATGAGCAGAGTGACAGGCAGAGAGAGAAGAGAAAGGAGAGAGAGGAGGGATGACTGTTTAACTGAGCTGGAGGCAGGTGATGTTGCTGCTGCCACTGCTGCATACACAATGAAAGTATTTATTAAAACAAACTTGACTCGCAGTCTGTCTCTCTCTCTCTATCGCTCTCTCGCTCTCTGCTCGCTTCACTGCTTTTGCATCTGGATTGGTGGACAAAGTTTGTCGCTTGCCGCCCAGGCGCATAAATGTCACTTACGCGCTCCTTGACGCACGCCATGCGGCAAGTTGCAAGCCATTGTTCGGCAAAAGCCAACGTTGCACCCACTGAGCAAATTGCGAAAGTGACAATTTCGACAGCCTCACACAGATAACACTCAAGCAGCAGTTGCTGCACTTGCAGCACTTGCAGCACTTTCGGCTCAGCTCGGCAGGACTCGACAGAGCCCGGCGGAGTCAGCGGCACGGCGTTTTGGCCAAAGTGTAAGTGCAAATTCAGTTTGGTTTAATTTCGACAGTCTGTGGTCGTTGCAAGCAATGCTGCCACTGACCAAAAGTGCTGTCAACGTTGCCACCTTTTATGTGTGTGTATGTATTTGTGTGTGTGTGTGTGTGGTTGCAAGTTGCAACTCTGCCTGCGTCGACGTCAGCTGCGACGATCTTTATTAAGTTTTCGCTTACTTTTCGCCGAGTGCGACAAAAAGTTTACCCTCACAACTTTTCCCTTCAAACAATTTTCTCTTGTTTTTCTACATTTCGGCTTTTGTTTTCTGGTTAAGATTTCACTTGCTGTTTTGGCAACATTCCCCCGCTCTCTCTCTCTCTCTCTCTCTCCCTCTCGCCTCCCACGCCTCGCACACTCTCACAATCGGACAGCCAGACAGTCTGACAGTCAGACTGAATCTCAGTCGAATCTCGAAAAACTTTCTTTTCGGCCAAACGAGTCCTCAGCAAATTTGTTGTCTATAGTTTTTACAAAAAAATAAAAAAGAAATAAAATATACGTGCCACAGCACAGTGCAGCAAAATCAATAATTTGAAATGCTGCACAGTTGAGCAGCAATAAGTAGCTATAAAATATTTTACAACTATATAAGAATTTTTAATAATATGAAAGAAGCTTGTTAAAGTTATATAGATATTGTAAATTGCAAACAGCGAGCATGCAACTGCCAGTTTTCTAAAATACATAGATATATTATTATAGGAGTAAACATATACGAGTTTAAACATATGGTTTAGGGTGTTCTATGTTTCATCAAGACGTCACAATTTTAAATTGCAGTTCAAATGGTCGAAAAAACTAAAAAGTTTTAAGTGTTGTGATATTTGGAGTTGATTAAAAGTGAAAACTTGAAAATTAAAATTTTCCAAATTTCAAAGGGGGGACCCTTAGCATAAAATCCATGATCTTGAGAAAAAAAATTTTTTTTACAAAATTATTTAATATTGAATGCAGAATTAATTAAAAGGCCAAACCATGAGCAAAATTGGATTCCGTTTGAAAATCCGAATAGTTTTGACCAAGTTGTGCAAGTTTGATGTTGGTCAGACTTTGGATCTAATAATTTTACAAGTCAAAATTTTTGTTAGATTTCACATGATTTTTTACAGAAAAATGACAGTTCTCAGAATCAAATTTAAACTTTTGTTTTATACTAATTACGATATAAGGAGTTGATTAAGAGTGAAAATTTGTGATATAAATTTTTCAGTTTTCAAAATATCAAAGGGGGGACCCTTACCATCCAAATCGAACCATGGCTATGATAGTCGAATAATAGAAATTATATTATATGAACAAAATTTAAATGCAGATTGAATTTAGAGGCGAATCCATGATCAAAATGGCATTCTGCTTGAAAATCGGCTGACCTTTGATAAAGTTATGAAGTTTGCAAGATTTGATTTAGCCTTGATTTAGCCACCTTTTAAGTCCAAATTATTGTTAAATAAATAAATAATTATTTACAAAAAAAATATATCTTTTTAAAATCAATTAACTTCGCATCGTTTTACTTTGTAATTTCGTTGACTTTCAACCACTGTGCTATATTTGGTTTTACAGTGCTTGTTGTTGTTGTCGATGTCGATGTCGATGCCGGTAACTGGGTTTATTTGTTCTCTGCAACAAATATGCTCGATTGCATTTGAGTTATTGTTGGTGGCACAGTTGACAGGCTCCTCTTGCCACACCAAGAGAGTCCGGATGCTGGACGCTTGGTGGCAACGTTGCATGGATATTCCTGCTGCTCCGGTTGCCCTGGATGCTCTGGATGCTCAGTTGCTTTGGTGTCTCCCTTGGGATGGTTGTGCATATTCAATATTTTGGTATTTATCTTGTCAGACAATAAAATAAAGCAAAGTACGCACATTCAACAAGGCTATTGAACATTGAAACACACACAAACACACAAACACACACACACACACACACACACACACACACACACACACACACACACACACACACACACACACACACATACGAATACGTGGTTGATGCAACTGATGCTGGGTTAGAAATAGGTCAGCGGTGTCAAAGTTCTTTACTGGTGTCGATGTCGATGTCGGTGTCGGTGTTGGTATCTGAAGCTGGATTGGTATCCCTGCATACCGTTGCAGCATGCCACAGGAATTTGCATGCTCGAATTTTCCTTAAGCGCACCTAAGCCGTTGGCTATTGACTACAGACTACAGAATACAGACTAAGGAGTAAGGAGTACGGAGTACGGACTGAGGTCTTGGCTGTTTAAAGTAGACGTAAGCTGCACATATCCGTAACCGTTACCCGGTTGTGGCAAGCAGCGTGGCAACGTAGCAGGCGTCGAATCTCAGTTTTCAATTCTCAGTTGTTGAGCTGCCTTTGATATATATATGCGAGCATATATATATATATATCTAAGTATATCCCTATCCGAATATATATATATATTTTTTATGATGAAACAAATCATTGCTCGCAATGTGCCACAGCTGGTGAATCTCCTGCTGAACTCCAACGAGCAGGAACAGGAACAGAAACAGGAGCATGTTAAATACGAAGAATGTGTGAATTACGGTCTTTACATGCTGACCAACTACAAAAGACCGCCGTGTAAGTCCGAGAGTGTCCTTCGG
Organism: Drosophila phalerata; assembly: GCA_951394115.2. Lineage (NCBI taxonomy): Eukaryota > Metazoa > Arthropoda > Insecta > Diptera > Drosophilidae > Drosophila > Drosophila phalerata. Next base: position 34,599,492 of record OX596004.2, on the reverse strand, counting down.
AATATGGCGGACTTTGTGGAACGATTTCATCTCGAGCAACTGGAAGAGTTGGGTGAAACCGTCAAGATGCTGAGTCAAGTGGTTATCGATGATAAACACTGTCCTGAGGACCTCAAATACTCCGTACTGGAATTTATGCTCTCGGTGAACTTTAAAGCATTTCGCACAGCACGCATTAATCTCAAGGAGATCATGTTACGGCGTAGTAATCTCCTGGAGTCGCTGGCCATGGCCTATAAGCAACGAGAGGAGCCAACAAGCAGCTTTGACTACAGGTCGCACTCGGTAAGACAAATACTCGACTTGGAGATGGAAGTTAGCAGCTTTGGCAACAGTTCATTGTCTGGTTCGATGAATCTGTCGCTGGATTTATCGCTAGACTTATCGATAGACTCATCCCATGGCTCGGTGAGTTCCACAACTGAACAAGTTGAGGAACAGGAGCAGGTTGAACAGCAGGATGACCAGGATGCCAGACAGAGTTTCTGGCTTGCACTCATTCAAATGCAGGAGCAATTCAATCAGGAATATGATTCCGACAACTCATTGCAGCTTAACAGGACGCATCCTTTGGGCAGTTTTGCCGTGTCCTTTGCGGAGTACCTGCGTCAACCGTTGCAGGATGAGGAGCTGGGGGAGGAGGCATTCCTGCTGCGGGAGTTGCTGGCCATGTTCTTTCAACCCTGTGATTGTCGTCACTTTGAGTTGATCGATCATCTCATACAACTGCGATCGAATGGCACGTGCAACAACAGTCTCTGGCCGCTGTTGCAACAGTTTCTCCGGCCAATGCAGTACATGCAACTGTTGCAACTGTTCATCGATTGCCATGAGAATCAAATGGAGACTTTGACGTGCCTCACGGCGGCTTTGCGTCGATTGCTTAAACCCGTTGTGGAATCATTGACGCACTTTGAGCAACGTGTGGCAAGTGGCAAGGAGCAGGCCACATTGCACTGCCTGTTGCGTCCCACAAAGCACAGCTTTCAACGGCTGCAGCTGCTGTGGCACTTGGCCGTTGCCAGCTACGTGTTGCAGCCACAGCAGCAGCAAATACTTGCCACACATACTCGCAGTTATCGCATCATTTGTAATCTGCTTAAACTGATCACAGAGGAATCCCAAATGGATAGAGGCAGTGCCGCAGCCTTGCTGTTGCACGTGTTGCAAGTCTATTGCCAGTTCTTGGACAGCTGGTGGCAACTGGGTGAGTTTCAGGACTGCCTAGAAGAGTTTCCAGCCATGAGACGGGAGCTTAAAGGACACTCGGAATATGTGATGCGGGAAGTGGAGAAAGGAGAAGCTTCTCTGGAGAATTGTCCCATCTATGGAATCCTTGAGGAACACATTAAATCCGCCGGAGCTTCACTTGCTTTGCTCTACGATTCTAAACGCTTGGCTCACTTTGTGGCCATACATCGATGCCTGCTGAAGAAATCGCTGCATCACACGTTGGTCAAGTGTGTGTTGCATCAACTCAAGTCCTACCAGGTGAAATCGGTTAAGAAAGTGTCCACTGCACCGGACATCTTCAAGCAGCTGAAATCCACGGAGAACGAGCAGCTGCGTTCCTTGTACTACGCCTACTATAAGGAATCCTTGCTGGACTTCAAGCAGCCTCTCATTTGTGGCATTGATGAGTTGCTGAAGCAGTGTCAAAATTGTGTTAGTTACACACCGTTCCATCAGCTCATCTGTCTCTCCTTGGAGCGGGTTCTGGAGGAGCGAGTGTTGCTCATCAATGCATTTGTGTTGCACTTGCTACGTGTGGAGTTGCAACTGAATCAAGTTCTTGCAGATCTGCGTTCCATTTACTTGTTGCTCAACTTTCGAGTGTTTGGGGCAGAATTCGAACTTGCCTTGGAGCAACTGCATCAGGGATTAATTCCATCTGCCACTGAACAACTACAGAGCATCTTATACAGTCACAATACCCTACAAGGACATCAGTTTCTTGTGACACTTCCCACTACAGATCTTGACCAGCTTTCAATCCTCTACAGCTGTGATCCTGCTCTGTCCTGCATCATCACAGAGTCGCAATTGCAGACCTACAACATTGCCTTCCGTCACTTGTGGCAGCTACATGTTGCCATACGCAAGTTGCAACAGCTGCCAGAGCTGCCTTGCGATCCTGTGGCAGTTGCAAGTCTGCTAAACTTAAAGAAAGATCTGGAAGTAAGCCTGGAGCAACATTTGAAGTCAGAGCAGTTGCAACAAGCGGCAGCTCAATGTAATGAGCACTTGCAACATTGTGTGAGTGTGCCACAGCTGCAACAGGTACACACTACATTCGTGCAACAGATATCAGACATACTTCTGGCTCACAATGATATTAATAGTAATCTCCAGGAGCTGCTCATGTTGGCTACAATTCTGGTCAAGCATTGGCAACGCTTGCAACGTGTTTTGGCCCAGTCCACTACAGGTGGCAAGTTGGATGAGTTTGAGGCACATTATGCCAAACTAAGCAGTCGCTATTTGTTATCCATCAACAGGCTAAGCGAGTCGATGCAGTGTCTCTTGGCCTGGCCAAAAGCCGTTGGCCAATAGCTGTGTACCAAGTCAACAAATAGAAATAAATTGTTCAATTGTTCGTTCTACAGTTTCCAATAACAATTTGCATTTCAATTTGTTTCCTAACAACAACAATAACAATAATAAAATGAAGATGGACAACAACTGCAACAACAAATACAGCAACTACAACAACAACAATTGGGGCACATGCCGCAAATAAGTTTTGATCAATTTTCTGAGCGCGTCGTTTTGTGCTAAAAAACCGCAAATTAAATCGTTGTCGGCTGCTGGTTAAATTTATTTGCAACTTGCAACCGTGCAGCGTGCAGCCAAAAGCCGCAAGCCCACGCCACGCCCCAACGCCTCCAACGCGTGTCCAAATCGTCGTAAAAAAAAAAACAAATAAAATTTCTATTCAGCTAGACCAAGAGATACTCAGTACGAAATAAAAAAGGAGTATCAAAGATACGGTAAATGCTAATACACCGTAATGAAAATTAATAGCTCGGCAACTTTATAAATATCTGAAATCAACGGACCTATAAAAAAACGAACTGAAAACCCATACAGATTATTTTACTTTTAGGCATTAATTACTAATATCTCCACATTTTCCCAAAACTAAAATACCCATTTTATGCACATTTTTAATAGTTACAGGGTATCAACTGTCCACACACACAAGATAAATTAGAATGGACAGAAATCGCTGAAAAGCCTCGATTGCCAAATCACAGCCAGAAACCAAAATAATTCAACGGATTTTGTGGCAAACTGCAGCGGTTGCTGTACCCAAAAAGTGCCCCCCATATTGGCCTGGTTCACACTCATTTTGGCCATAAATAGCCAGCGCCTTGTTCGACTAATAAATAGTAAAAAAAAAATAAAAATAAAAACTGATGTTCCGGCGTTGGCGCCAAGTGTCATAAATTGGTCAACGGCCTCTGTCTCTGTCTCTTTCACGGCTTGAACCATAATTAAAGTTGAAATTAAAAACATGTAATTTGTGTACAATTTGTAGCAACAATACCCACACACACAGACACACAATGGGTGGTTTTGTCTGGCATTTTTGGACTTGTGTTTTTTACGATTTTATTACGCCTGAGATCGCGTCTGGTTTATGTGTCTGTCTGGGCATCCAGAACGGGAACGAGAATCAGAATCAGAACCAGAACCAGAACCAAAGCGGAGCGACAAGCTCGTAAAATTCGAGTGAAGTGCGCCATGGCAAATTGTTGAAGCTCTTTGGAGTAGTGAAGAATCCCCCATTCCCCAATATTTCTCTCTGCTCTCGACTCTTCAGGATTGTCAGGTTTATGTGTCGGAACTAGACGTCGCTTTTATGCTTTTTATGCGTATGCATTTTTCTCATTAACTCGCGGCCATCTAACAAATAGATAAGCGTCCCGTAGCGCTCGTTAAATATCAAGAATAAAGCTCGTCTCCCATTCAACTGACAATTCCAAACTGCCAACAAAATGCTGGCTTTAAAAAACCCCACACTGAGATTGCACAAGACTTTTATGTTCATTTCCACAGATTGCTGCAAATTCGAGTGAAACATAAAAAAAATAAACTTTAACCACAATTTGTTTTATTCGTTTCATTTGTTTTATTTATTACTTTATACAATTGTCTAGTCAACTTTAATTAAAATCAGAGATCTACCTACAATAAATTGTTGCCTGGTAGGGTAGCTATATTATTTGTACATTCATTTTAAAAGAATATTACCATTTTATCAAGTTACACACTGTGAAAGTTCACTTAAATATGGAAAGAATTTATTGAACTACAATGTATCTTTTTGTTCTTACAATAAAATATCTATTTACTTATTTCTATCAATTTAGTCAATAAATTACGTATCATTTCCATGAATTATTAAATCAAATTCTATTATTTCAATATAAACTTTTCGCTAGTATTTTTATTGGAATGCTTCACAATTTTGTCTTATTTAAATAAATAATTTATTTGCTTCATTTTTTGTCTTTTCCTGTTGTTTTTTTGTTGTTTTTTTTTAGTCTTTTCGGCAAAAAATGCGATTTGTCTGTGATGCGTGAAAATATTTTCATTTACTTTGTACCCACATTTTGACCACTACAACCGCATTTGGCAAACATTTTAAATACCTTTTACATTTTGGCCATTAGTTTTCATTTGATTGTTGTTGGCAGCATTTTTGTGATTTTTGTGTGTGAAAAACTTAGCCAGAGATTTTCCGTTTGTTCAGAGATTTATTTGATTTCAGTTCGGGGGAGTGCTTTTTTTCTGCATTTTTTCGCTATAGAGGCAGTAGGAGAAAGAGTATCAGCTCTCGGCTCTATGTCAAAATTTCAATTTAGTTTTGCTTCAATATTAATTCATTTGTTTGTTGTTCTTTGGTATTATTTGATTTCATAATAAAAAATTCTAATTACATTTTATATTTATTATTTTATTTGGAACTGCGGTCCATTGATTACCGCGGCTTGTGGAATTGATAAACGCATTTGCCGCACACTTTTCGCCTTTCCCAGCAGATTGTCTGTCGCTTGATTTAATGATTTTTCTCACAGCGCCGCAAAGTAAATAGTAAATAGTAAATATTTACATTTTACATCTGGTCTGGCACCTACGGCTCACACCCAAGACCACGTTCGCGTATTTCAATAAAACAATCAACTGTCAAAAAAATATAAACAGTGAGGGTCGCTTCAGATTTGAGCCCGGGTTCGTCCTGCCCTTATCTTTCCTGTTGCTGTGGCCGTGGCTGTGGGTCAGAGGACCACCAAAGTTGATTTGCATGTCATTAACAGGCAGCAGTCAAATGGAATCGCATCGCATCCCAATCGAATCGAGTCGAATCGAATCGAATCACATCCAACTGCCGTCTGCTAAAAATAAATAAAAATAAAAATCTAGAGTTTCCCTCTGTGCCACGTGTGGTGCAGTGTGGTGTGGCATGGTGGTTGCACTGTAAACAAGCCGCCACTAAAAATATCACATGTCCTACAGCATTGAAGTCACTGCGGTGCTGAGGTTCGGGTGACAAACTAATTAGTATCTGTGACTCTATGAGTACACTCGTATCGCTTCAGAGTATTCAATTCAATAGACTCGTGTGTATCTATGTTTGTGTCTGTGTCTGTGGGAAACTCTGTAAATATTTGCGTCAATGCTGCATGCCTCATAAACAGCGGCAAGACAAATGTGTGAACTGCATTTCAATTGGTTCCCTTTTTTGATTATATTCCCATGAAAATCTTTATAGTTTTCCCCCTTTTATTGGACGAAGCTAATTAATATTTGGAGCTATGTTGAACGATTGTGATGTGAATAAAAAAACTATTTTTGAATTATTTAAACAAGTCTTCTCTGGGGAAGTCTAATTTTTCTTGTAAATTGCTCCTAAGACGAACCTATTTTATTGTAGTTCGATTCTGAATAAAAACTGGCTTGGATTTGTAGTAAACTCTGTAACTGGAATTCTATTAGTTAAAATTCGTTTTTTTTTTTTCAAAATAATGATATTATTCTTACAAAAATAATTTTTTTAATAATTAAGAGACTTTATAAAACATTTTAAGGATCTTTAGGAAGTACAAATTTCTATGGTTAGCACAATTTATTGATATATCTCATTAATAGTTCTTTGGACCTAGCTTTAGTGATCAACTTTTATAAAAAGAAATACCTTACACTTCATTAAAAATTGCTACTGGAAACATAGACTTTTAAGCTTTTTAAAGCTGCTTAAAGTGCTATCGAAAATTTTCAAAATTGAATGTGAGTTGCCAATAAAAAGAGGGGAGTCTTAACATAGTCATAATCTGTCCATTCATTTAGCTCAATCATGACTTTGAATTTTCACATTTGCCTGGAGAGGAATACGAGAATTATCCACGGCAAAATCAAAGTCCATTCAATAACACACACATCCGCACACACACACACATACACAACACAACAGGTGCAACCATTGAAATTTTTGTGCATTTGCTGCCAGTTTTTCGTTTGCATTGCAAATGTAAACACAGCCGAGATGGAGAAGTATGGCATTCAGCCCCAGAGACAAGTCAGTGTGAGTATACATATTCGCATACTCACACTCACACTCACACTCATATTCACATTCAGATTGGTAAGTGCATGTTGTTGCACCAGCTGCAGTTGCAGAAAGTTGTTGCGGCTCTTTTCTTTTTAGGGGCAAGAAGCATAGAGGCAAGTTCAAATCCCAACAAAATTATTAATATGACTTTAGGTGCCGAGTTCAGGCGCGTCTCCTGCTGTTCCTATGGATCCTAAAGCTTCTACCGTTTGCTGTGGTTGCCAACACAACCGACAATGCAGCAGTTCGTCCTCAATGTATGCATGTATGTGTATACACATATATGTATTTATGTCTGTTGGTTGCACGACTCACAATTGGGCTCATGTCTCTGCCAGCTTTTGGCCAAATTATGCCTACCTCCTGGCAACCACCTTAACGCTTTTAAATAACTTCCAGTGTGTGTGTTTGCTGTTAGACGAAAAATTATCTCAGCTGGCTACCAGGCCTGGTTGCCATGTGTATCTGTTGTCTGTTGTCTGTTGTCTGGTATCTGAATGCGTTCCCCTTCCCCTTCTCCGGCTTGTTGCCTCACGATTCGACACTAAATTTTCTGCACATTATTTAGTTGTTAGCTTGTGGCATTGGAGCAGGAGGCTGTGGCATCTTTGTCTGTTATCTGTGCTGTGGTCTCGGATTAAGGCTACAAAAACAAACAACAAGCCCAACAAGGCAGGTAAACCGAATGCCTTTTGGCCACGCCCACAGACACGATGTCGACGACTGTGTTTTAGCTGCATTCAGCCAGTTGGCCTCCGGTCGGGTCAAACTTGGTCCCCCTCCCCTCCCGTCCCCTCATCACACTCCACCCCACCCCTAGTCCGTTTACGCATTGTGCAAGATACATTTTTATTTTTTTATTTTAACGCTCTTCACCCTCAACAAGTTTATCGCAGACTCAACTCAACTCCAACTCTAATTTACATAACCACGCAAATTAGTTTTGCGTCTGCTGCAGTTTTTATCAGTGAGCAGAAACAACAACTACAACAACTACAACTCAACTGGCCCCCAACTTTGTCACGACTCTTGGCCAGATTCTCCTTTAGCACCCTGTTGATTTTGTCTCTTTCTCTCACTCTTCGTTCCCCTCTTTCCGCGTCTCTCACACTTGCAACTTAAATTTAGTTGCCAAAGTTATTTAAACTTTTTTTTTTAACCGCCACAATTTTTTTCTACTCTTCTTCTATTACTTTTTTATTTTTATTTTTTGCTGTATTCCTCTACCTTATTTTGCACTTTTCCAAAAATGAATTTTGCTAACTTTTTGGCCACCACACCTCGCACCACATTTTTATGAACACTCACAGAGCAAAGTCCCCGCCTCTATTTTACCCCTCTGCTTTTCTAGTAGTTAAGACAACAATTCATTTAACATTGAAGCGCAGCTTGTGATTTTGTTGTTGTCTTTTTTTAAACAAAGTTTTGCTAATGGTTCATGTGCACAGTGGAATCTTTTATAACGAGTCAACTGTGGAATTGCCGAAAAAATGTTTTTAACTGAATAAAAACTTAATAAAACACTAGTTGCAAAGAAAATATATTAATTCAGAGGTTTTTTGTAAGAATTTTAATTATAATAATATTTTTGTTAAATTTCTTGCAAAACTTCTTCGGTAATATATAACAAAAAGAAACATTGAAAAAAAAAAATATTTTTATAATAAGTACTTTAAAGAAAATAAAATTATGCAAGTTTTTAAAAAGATAAAAATGCGAAAAATGTAAAAATAAACCAGCCTTAGAAAAACGAAACATTGAAAAAGAGAAACTATTTTTATAATAAGTACTATAAGGAAAATAATTTTATGCAAGCTTTTAGGAGGATACAACAGCAAAATGGGTAGAAAAAATCCAGTATTATAAAAATTTTAAATAAGGGCTAAGATATTTTAATTAGCTACTTCAAATCTTGGAATTCTTTATTTAATTTTTATTATTATATACTTATTTTAATTACTGACAAATTTCTCTTAGTAAAAAATGTGCCCTTGATTTTTGACATCTATTAAGTTCACTCTGTCAATTATGTTTACTGAATATTTTAGACTGGTTGCAAAAGTTAAAAGTTATGTTTTGGGATTAATAGTGGCACCACTGTGCCAATCGAGTGAACTGTATGTGTTGCCATTGTTGTAATGCTTGCTTGCCAAGTTTTATGTGGGTTTATTAAAGGCTTCCCCGGCCTCTCTCAGACTCTCTCAGACCCTTTCTCTCTACGAGTAGCTGTACAACTGCCCGTTGGCCGTAGTCTGGCTGATTGGCAGCTGAGAAAGTTTATTTTGTTAATGTTGGGAGATGGTAACTGGTTGGGGATGGTTTAACTATTGACTGTGTTTGGGGCTTCTGTTTTGGACAGCGTGGCTAATTGAATTTTTTGTAAATTATATATACATATGTATAAATAAATAGACAGTATAAACCACAGCGTTGGGTTACCTGCCACATAAACTAACCGTTTTTTGTGTTTGCTGTGGTATCAGATACATATCGAAATTGTATCTCATAGATACAAGTACTTTAACCTTCACCGAGTTCTGGCAAGTCACATCTATTTATGCTGCTGCCATTAGCGGATAGACTTTGTTGGACTTTCTGGGCAACTTTAAATAGAATCGTTTCCTGCAATTTCGCAGCGAGCAACAAAAAAATCAGTCAGCGTTGTCGGAAGTTATTTTTGGGCTACGTGCAACGGCAACGGCAACGGCAACAGCAAATGTTGCAAATTGAAAGAAAAACCCGGCACTCGGCACTGTCCTCAGTCCCCAGATCTCAGTTCCCAGTTCTCAGTTCTCAATGCTCAGTTCTTGGTTGCAAGTCAGAGGTGCCCGCGTTGCACTTGGGGGCGACTTCTGCAACGCCCATATGCTTTTGTCCGTTGCATCTACAAATTTTCTTTTTTTTTCTGCTGCTTTCTAAGCGATTCGCTGTAAGTTGTTCTCTATTTGTGTACTTTTATTTTTCCTGGCCCGGTTTCGTATGTGTGTGCCGCGTTTTGTACTTAAACTTGTCTATTTGCTAGTTGCTGTTACTGTTACCAATGTGTGTCTGTCTCTCTCGCCCGCTCTCTCTCTCTCTCTCTCTCGCTCTCTCTTTCTCTGCTGCTGTTTGTGTGCCAAGAGTTGCATTGAAAATGAAAATGTTCGCACAGTTTTCCGCACAGTTGCATTTTCACTATGCAGCTCTGGCGCGGCTCAGTTACTTGATACAGTTTTTCAGTTATTCAGTTTTTCCTCCAAGTTCCGCTTGTGTTACCTCTTCCCGCTGCCAGCAACGCTTCTGGCTTGTTTCTTTTGCCTTTTGATTCTCTTTCTTCTGTTTTTTTTTTCTATGTCGCCCTCTGCAATGTTTTGCTGCCATTGATGTTGCTATTATTGTTGTTGTTGCTGTTGTTGCTGCTTGTTTTTTTTTGTGCTCATCTACTCAGTCGTGCGCTTTGTGCTCTCTACTTATTTTAAATGCGCTATCTGATTTTTTGTTCGGCTCATGCAGCATTCAAAACCATTGAGAAAAGAGTTAAAAGTTGAGATTTCAGATTTTCAGATTTTCAAATTTCCCCCTATGTCGATTGGGGGCACAAACACTCATGCACATGCATAAAGGATTCAAGGATACACATGGATATTATCATAGCACTCTCTCTATTTCTATCTATATCTGTATCTCTATCTCTATCTCTGGCCATTAGAGGCAAGCTTTTCGCATTTTGCAAAATAATTATGACAACAAAGTTGTAAGCAACTGAATAGCATAACGCAATAATGCGATAAGAGATCTCTCATCCTCTCTATCTATCTGCAAAGTCTATCTCCCTCTCTCTCTCTCTTTCTTCATTTAATCCAGCAATTAGCTGACAAACATGAAGTTGCATCAATCACACAAAGCAGGCATTCCGGCAACTGCAACCTCCTCTTTTCTGGCCAAGGCAGCAAATATAAAAACTGCCATTGATGTAGCAGTTGCCACGCCCCCATTCTGTCCCCATTCTCTCTTGGCCATATAGTAGACATTCTGGCCACCCTGTTAATCCGGCAAGCGCATTTGCCAGCGTCATTCATGCAGCTAATTTGATTTTTTCCCACTTCAGCCAAGTTGCCTCTTGGAGTCGACGCTGATGCTGAAGCTGATGCTGAAGCTGAATCTGTTGCCGGATATCTGGGGGTATCTGCTTCGAAGAAAATATTTTCATTAGACATTTTGTAAATATGAGCAGCTTTACTTCGCAAATTGCCATTGCTCTGGCAATGAGAAATCAAGGCAAACGATATGAGAGAGTGGAGAGAGGGGAAAGGGGAATCCCCATTCATGTTGACTTGACGATGACAAGACTTTGACTATGACGCTGAAATGACTGTCCAATGACTTCATGTTTGCCTGCACAGCAACAACAACAGCAGCAACAACAACAACAACTGCAAAAACAACAATTACTATGATTATTGAGAAATTTAAAACGCACACTTAAGTGGAAATACACTTACTCAAAGGATAGTGAATGTATATATATTTATTATATTTAATTTGCTTTTAATTTGAAGAAAATCTAGAGAATTTGTTAGCAAATATTTAAATAATTAAATCTTGGAAATAATGTACATTTTATAAAATTTTGAATTCATCATTCTGATTTGATATAAGCTTAACTATTTAACATATATCCAGAAAGCATTTAAATACTGTTAAATATGAAAAAAAAAAACTATTAAGGGCTAAAGAAAATATTACAAATATAATCAATAAAAATAATTAAACCAAAACTTAAATTAGATGTTACTAAAAAGTGATAAATTTCAGGGTTAATTTTCTATTATTTCATGAAGGTCTCATTTTACTAACTTGCAGATATTTTGAAGTTTACTGTAAAGAAACTTTTGTCAAAATTAGAAATATCATTCAATATAAAACTTGGCTACGAAATGAGAGCTACCAGTGTTACCAGCTTCCTAAACAATTCATAACATACTTGGAAACTCTCTTGATACTCTATAATAACAACTACAACTACAACTACACCAAACTAGTTAATTGAAGTACATCAATGTTTTTCATTGCAGCTCTAACGACACCCAAGAGTGCGTGTGTGTACGAGTGTGTGTGAGTACGAGTGTGTGTGAGTACGAGTGTGTGTGTATGGCATAAGGGTAAGTCACTAGCGTAAGGATAGAGTTGTGATTACCCTTAGTTGGGAAAATTGCTTATCGAGGGCTGTTCCACACCTTGCTGAACGCTCACAACTTTTACTTTTAATTAGCACGTGACAGAAGGAGAAGGAGATGGAGAAGGAGTTGGCAGCAAGTCCTTGTTCAGGCCAAGTCTTTTCATAATTAAATGAAAATTTTCTGTAATTTTTGAAGCGTAAATACGAAAGGCAATCTCCGCTTCCACTTATACTCTCTCTCTCTCTCTCTCTCTCTCTCTCTCTCTCTCTCTCTCTCTCTCTCTCTCTCTCTCTCTCTCTCCGAATCTGTTTGTGTGGGAATATTTTTGAGATTTCGCACATGTTTTGCACTTTGGCGTTGTTCTTACAGATTCGTAAATATTCATTACATTTGTGTATTGTTTTGTTTGTTGCTTTTTTTTCTTACTTTTTGTGGACGCTACGCACTTTGAAGATATTTGCATAAAGTTGCTGAAAGTTAACTTGGTGAAAGTGCTCATAACATTATTTACTTTGCATTGTTTATTGCCCTTTGAAATGTTGGCTGTTGCATTTTTAATTAGCTACGCATATGACCTTGGAGGCATATCATTGTGGCATGGTGGCATGTTGGCATGGGAAATGGCAGCTTGTTGCCGCAAGGCTTGACTGCATGAATGTGGCTTGCAGCATGTTGAGAATGCAGCAGCTGCTTTCAGTTCAGTTCAGTTCAACAGCTATTGACTCAAGAGCTCAGCTCAAATCTGAGCTCTGGTAACAAAGTCTTCATAGAACGGCCGCATTACAGACAGTAGGCGAAAGAAAGGGAAGGAAAGGAAGTAAAAAGCAGGAGCAGGAGGACAAGAAGTGGCAGTGAATGTGGCACAACGACGACGCTCTCATCAATGATATTAAGCGAACTTAATCCTTTTACATGCTTCAGTGGGACGCGCCACACTTTACTTTACCACTTGGTGGTGGCACAACTCAAAGCTTTCATTTTTGGACTTGCAATGGAGCCGCGACCAGCTTACATATGCCTTTGTCTGTGTCTCACACACACACACACACACACTCTGTGTGCATGATCCACAGCCACTCATAACTTTTTCCATCCAACCATCGCCATCGTTGCCGCCTTTGGTGACTGGCGAATGCGCTTGAAAAACTTTGTACAACTTTAAGCCGCTTACAAGCTTTGCGCTCTTAGCACGCGCCACGCCCCCCCCCCCCGCCCTCTCCCTCCTCTCCCACAGCCCTCTCTGCCCTTTGCCCCAACCTCCCCTGTCCACCTTGTTGCTTCCTCTAACTCCTTGTGCAGCGAGTCGTTTGCAACTCGTGGCATGCATCTTTGTCGGGCTTTTGATGGCCTCTCGTTACACGCTGGTCAAATGCTTGCTTATAGATTTCTGACACTTGTCCATAGCTCTATAGATGTAACTGTGCTGTTGTCTAGAAGTAGGATTATGTGTATACACTGTACATATAAATATTTAAAAATTTCTGGTCTTTAAAATAAAATTATATAAAATTTATTTATATATTTTTAAATAAGTATTTTCATTATAAATTTGGAATTATATTTTAAGATTGCTTATATTTAATTTTATTTAAGAAAACATTAAATAATTCAATGAATATAAATAGTTTTCTAAATTTATATTGCAAATTTTTTAAATTGTAGCTTAACTTTAATTTAGAAAATTTGTATACATTTTTTCCAATTGATTTATAATGATGAATCAATTTTAATATATTGTCAAATACATTTTTGAGTTGCTTGTAAATGTTGTTTAAAAACAGTACAGATTTTTGTAGGCATTTAATTTAGTTAAGAGACTAAAAACACAATTAATTGAATATAAATTCTCTATCAAATTGCTTGTTTATTGATTTTAAATGATATATAAATTATTTAGTTGTTCTGTAAATGGCACTTAAAGACAGTAAAGAGACTCAAACTCAATAATATTCACACTTCCAAGAACAGACAACTCTTTGAGTGTGTGTGTGTGTGTGTGTCTGTGTGTGTGTGTGTGGTCCAAAAGCAAATTCTACACATGCCGCACATTCTTCGGCAACCTTTTTTCCACTTTGATTTATTGGCATCCTTAGGCCAACCGCCTTAAATATTTTGCCAAACCCGCCGAGGACGAGAACAACGGACACGGCAAAACTAAATGACGGGGCGTAAGCTTACGTAAGAGAAGAGAAACAGAAGGAGAATGTAAAAGGGAAAGGGGTTGTTCGTTGACCATTGGATCGGATTGGGTTGGAGTTGAAGTTTGGGCATCGTTCAAATCACGCTTATTGAATTTCGTTTTAGACTTGGCTTTATTATTAATAGCCTCACACTGCTTTATCTTTCGGCGGGCGTAGTTAAAGCCTCAATGGCCAAAAGGGCTAGCATACTTATTGAGCCAAAATGCTGGCATAATACTTACTGAAGGGGAAGACAAGGCTAAAAAACATTTTGCTCCGCTGTCAAAAGAAATATTTTAAATCATTCTCACTCGGCATTCGTTTGGTCCCATTTCACAATTCCCAAGCAAATCCCGCTGTGGCTCATATATAATAATAATAATATTTTTGTGAGTGAGGACCTTACAGTGCCTGCCAGATGTGTTTTATTAAACATTTTATGATAAGCAGACAAACAACAAGAGCTTTTGTTGTTTGTTGCTGTTGTTGTTGTTGTTGTTTGCCGTGTGGCTGCCCATTGATTTGGATGTTTCAGCGATTTATTTTATGTTTTTTCTTCTTGAATTTCTCCTTTTTTTTGGGGGCGTGTTGAGGAGGCAACATCCCTTTGAAGTTGCCACTGGGTACAGTACGAAATATGAGCTTTACTTACGAGCACTTAGTTACTTAGCGGCCAGGAGAGATAAGCCGCTTTAAGCTGTGATCTGGGTCATAGTGATAACACATAAACCACCTGACTACAGCAGGGTGGAGTGAGTGACCTTTTCCTTCTCCTACTCCTACTCCCTGTTTTATTCACTTCACTTAAATTGTCATCAAGACTGGTCGCAAATTCAGGCAACTTGTTTCGCAATTAAGCGTGGCAGCAACAGGTACTTGCAACCACACACGCATCATGTTGCCTACTTTTAAGCGCGTTGCGTTGCGTTGCATGTTTTATTTATGATACGCTGCTGCGCTGTCGCAGTCGCTGTCGACGCCGCAGCTGGCAGCGTTTTAATGCAATAAGCGTAACGGCCCAAAAAAGCCTTAAGAAGAAGAAACTGTCGGTGTTGCACGCACACGACGTTGAAAAGTCATTAAGTACAAATGACGTTGCCGTTGACTGCCTGAAAGCCAGACACAGGCAACAGGCAAGGCGAGGAGTAAGTGGCAAATGGCAAGCGGCAAGCGGAATGGGGCATGCAGCAAGGCAGCAGCAAACGATAGCAGCTCAGGCGACACAGGCAACAGGACCTGAGCGAAAGCCGCAGTTTGCAGTAATTGCACCACGTTTGAGCCCAGCTAACTGCATATTGAGCAATGCCCCACAGCGTGTATGTTTAAGTCTGTGTGTGTCTGCCTCTTTCGTTCCATGTCTGTGTGTGTGTGCAACGCTCAGCTTGCATTATTTATGACAAAGTGAGTCCTGATTAATCCGCACTCAATAGCAAAGACTCCCAGCTAAAAGCCACTTGCAGTCTAAGAACTGGTTCGCAGCTGGTTCACAGCTATGAACCAGTTTTTAAAAAAGTTCATGTGACCGTTCCTTTGTAAAATCACTTTGCCTTTGACTAAGGGATTCATTTCTAGAGCATACACGTATTTCTCTTACTTTTTATTTTACCATTATTTGGCCTAAACTAAAATTTGATTCTGTTTCAAAATTTGCAAAATATAATTTTTTTTGTACTCACTGTCAATTTTTCACTTACCTTCAGTCACTTTTATATTTCTCCACAATTTTGTGGTGACAGTTTTTCAGATCTTCCAACCGTCATAACTTTGTCAAATCTTAACCGATTTCCTTGTGGAATGTCAATTTTAACTTGTTTTGACCTCTAATTTAATTCTGCATCCAAGTTCGAAATATTATTTTTTTTGTCCTCACTGTCAATTTTTTCCACACCTTCAGTCACTTTTTTATTTCTCCATACTTTCCTGTTGACACTTTTTTCAGATCTTCCAACCGTCATAACTTTGTCAAATCTAAGGCGATTTCCTTGCGGAATGTCAATTTTATCTTCTTTTGACCTATATATTGATTCTGCATCAAAATTGGAAAATTCAATTTTTTTCCATCAATGTCCATTTTTCCCATAAGTCTATTCGAATCCTATAATTCGCATTATTACGACTTAGTTTAGTCAGTACACCTCAAAGTTCCAGCTCATTTGGCAAGTGGTTCAAGTTTCAGCTCAATTGCTGTCCTGCGCAATATTTTTGTAGGCACTGTGATAGGCACAAGGAGCACCCCTGCGTGTGTGCGTGTGTGTGTGTACTCTGGTCTTATTTACTTCATGCAATTTAATATTATACGAGTACTCTGGCAGCTCCTGCTGCCTTCCTCAGCACCTCATTCCCCTCCAGCAGCTCCTTTTGGCCCATCGTTAACGTTGTCGTCGATGTGGTTCATTCACTGAAGGCATAAATAATCTGTTGCATGTGTGGGTGTCTCTGCGTGTGTGTGTGTGTGTGTGTGTGCGCGTGTGTGTGTGTGTGTGTGTGGGGATGGGTGTGTCTTGCCTGCGGCGTGTGGTGTTGTCATACGGTTTCATGCCGCCATTTACTTTATGATAAACCATATATAATTAATTTAAATTTGAGCAACACGAGCGATAATTTCTTAATGAAAATTTACTTTAACTGCCATTGAAAATTGCAAACATTTACAGCGAAGAAAAGGGATGGGAGGGGCGGGGAGGGGCAGCAACGAAGCTGGCCCAAATCAATTAGGCACCTTTAATGTTAATCGCTTCATATATCAGGGTTTCAACAGGCCGAAAAAGACACCGAAAAACAAAAGGAGAAAGAGGTGGGCAGCTAAAAGGGTCGATGACAAGCCGGAAATGGAAATGGAAGCGAAAAAAAAGCAACGGGGCAACGAGAAAAAGGTCAAAAGCCGCACGCGACGTTTTTCGCGCCGTCCTTTATTAGGGCGTAGGGGCGTGGCTAATAAAGAACGTGAATACGTGGAACAAAAGGCGTGAAAGCCAGCAACAAATCTAAGGCGCAAAGTGTTAGAGTGCGATAAAAAGATTAAAATGCACACATGCGGACAGGAGGAGAAAGAGGAAAGAAAAGGAAGTGGCAGACATGGAGATACTTACACACACACACACACACACACACACACACAGAGATATCTGCTGCACAGCGTGTGTGCCTCACTCAAAGCAGCCAATTGGTAATAGAAAATCGGATCAGATTAGATTTAATGCGGCGACGGCTAATTTCTCGACTGATTTTCCAATGGAATAGGAAAGTTTTGTGCGCCTTGGCGCCAAACAACACCCGAAAATGGCAATCTACCATCTGCCTCGTCCTCTCTACCTCTCTTCCTCTTCATACTCCTCTGCTCATCTCTTCAGCCCCAAACGAGAGCTGTCAGCGGCAATACGCCGGCAATGACAGCTAAACAAATGACAGACGCGCTCGAGGACTGTGTGGGGGCAGGGGGGGATTGGATTTGAGATTGGGAGTGGCACTGACAGCAGGCGCGGATGATGCTGCCACCAGGACAAACAGACACACACACACACACACTCACCAATACTCAGAAAAAGATCTATGAGCGGCAGCGCACAGCGTCATCAACATTTCCGCTTCCGGCTGTTTATGCTAAAAGTATGGCGGCAATGTTGATGGCATCACTGACAACACACACACACACACACACACACCCCCTCCCCACCATCAGTCTCACCCCGCTCCCAACTACCCCCCGAGGCTACCCATCTCTCTTTCAGCCAGCGGCGTCCTTCTGCCTCCCGCAGCGCTGTCAGACGCCTTGGTTGCCACATTTTTTCTTCTTCTTCAACTTGTTGTTTTTTGGACTAGGCATTTATCTTGTTGTTGCAGGCTACACAAGCCAATGAATGGGCATTTTAGGCCACTGACATGTTATCGATAATACTGATTAATCGAATTTATCATCTGGTAGTGCTAGAAAATACACATTGGGTAAATAGTTTATTCTTCCTTTTACGACTGTTTAAATGTATCATGTTATCGATAAAAAGAAAATTATCGATTTAAATTACTAGCTGAATTTTTAATCAAATATTGTGAAAAAGATATTCTTATTCGATAAATTGTAGTTATCGATAGCGAATTTTCCCTGGAGATCATATAGGAGAATTTATGAGCGGATACTGAAAGTCATTAGAGTAATCGATAACACAATAATCGGATACAACAAATTTGTACTACTCGAAAACATATTTTAATATACAATTTTGTACTTGATCTATCGAGCTATCGATATTTACTAATCGATTAGCTAAAAGTGCTGCAAAATGTAATAAAATCTAACAGAATCGAAAAAACACGCTGCTTTACAGGTCATTTGAAATACGACTATAATCTTTATACACATAAGACAAGATTTTTTTCTTAACACACACACACCCACAGCTACACCCACACACCAACATACACATGACACACACGCATAAATATACTTATAGGGATACACTTGTATGTATTTGTATATCCTAATTATGCTTAAGCTTCCCGGCACATCACGTCATGCTGCGTTTCCGGCCAAGAGTTTGCCATGGACTTGGTTTCATTTACATCATGATGACAAACAACATAAATAATTACACACACGCACAAAGTGTGTGTGTTGTAGTTGTCGTTGTTGTTGTATGTTTGTGTCGCATATTTTTGATATTTAATTTTCATGCTTTTGTTATCAACCTTCGCAGCGGAGCTAAGTAAAGCAAAAAGATATGAAAGATATGAGAAGACATGAGATTGAAGGAGCGAAGAGTCCTGAGAATGTGCAGGAAAGGTCCTCTCATCTGTCATTGCCTCTGCTTTCCTTTTGACTGGGCTTTCATGTGATGCTTTTTGGCAATCTTTACATATTTATTAGCACGGAAATTCGCTGAAATTGCGGCAAAGAATCTATTTCTCTCTCTCTCTCTCTCTCTCTCTCTTTTAGTGTTGCTGCCACAGTCAATGTGTTGCAACATGTTCAGCTAATTGAAAACTTTTATGTCACTGGCTATCAAATCACAAGTGTATAGACTTCGCTTTGATAGAACATGTCAATCAATGTTGCTTTTTTGAGAAGCAACGCGAAGCGACACTCCATAGTGCATAATTCAATGCACAGGACAAAGCAGGCAGGACACATGGCCAGGATAGAGACTGAAGTTATGGCTAACAACTTTTGCTTCCTTCATCTTTTTTTTTTTTTTTTGGCCAACGGCTTTAGACGGTGTGCTATGGAATTGTATTGGCCAATGGGCAAAGCTTTCATCCATTTCAATGTGCGCCTTTGCTTTCATTCAGTTTTCACAGTTTCCACAGTTTTCCGAGCTGATCCTAATGTGCTGCCTGTCAGAGCCTGTCTACATCTGACTGAACGCTCTCTCCCTCTCTCTCTCCCATCCACCCGCTCTCTTTTAGCGGCTATTTCGGGGATTAATGTCAATGTGAAAGGATTTTTTACTTACTCGCATGCATTATGTCTACTTCCAGTCTCCCTCAGTACACTGAGAGAAATACATTGAACAAAATTGTAGTCAACACTGTTAAACATAGTAAACTTTAATGCACAATCATGGCCAAGGAGGAGCCAATAATGGATGGCCCAAAGCGCATGCAGAACGAGCTGAAGATAATGCTGGGATTAAAAGAGCTGAAACAGCTGCAATTGTTGGAACCAGAAAAGGACAACATCTTCAAGTGGAATGCTCTCTTAATGCCCAATACTCAACCTTTTGATAAGGGCGCTTTCAAGCTGGAAATAGACTTTCCCAAAGACTATCCATTTAAGCCACCTCGGCTGCATATCAACACCAAGATCTATCATCCCAATGTGAATGAACGTGGTCAGGTTTGTCTACCTATTTTGGAAGTGGAACACTGGATTCCCACCTCACGCATGGACACCATTCTAAATGTTCTGCTGGCAACCATCAATGACCCGCAGCCGGATAATCCCTATGTTCCGGATATCGCCAGTCAATTTGTCAACGATCGTAAGAAATTCTATAGCATAGCCGAAGCCTGGGTGACCCGTTATAGCGATCGTCGGCCGACAGATCAGGAATTGGCCAAAATAGCAAGACGCAAGAAAAAAGCAGCTCAGCGTTAAATAATAAAACTATTGGAAATTTTGTCAGTGTAGTTACCGTGTTGAGTCAGTTTCTATTGTATTTGTGACGTGAACATTTATGGCTTTAAGGCAGCTCCAATGTTCAGTGTCCCTGACATATGACCGTCTAATTGGCAGCACGGGCAAATAAGCAAATAGGCGGCCAAGATGTGATGCTTCCAGTTACACAGCCATGGCAGCAGCAGCGATAGCTTCTCTTCCTGTTCCTCCTACTCCTGCTCCGACTTTCAGCCAGCTGTGAGATAAATCATTTGACTCAAAACGACTGCCTGCAGCGCACAGCGGGCAGCGAGGAGCAGCATCCCTCCGACATTAGCTCCATCGTCATCGCCATCGTCATCGTCGTCGTCATCCTCATTGCCATTGTCATTGTCAGCGTCATCATCAGCATCAGCATCAGCTCATCCTCAACCTCAAACTCATCTCCATCCTCATCCTCATTCCCAGGCCGTCACTGTAGTTAATTTTAGTTGTTGCTGTATCTGGCTTTTTTAATACCCTGCTTACATTGAAAATGGTCTTATAGCGGCGTGCAATTGTATGTAACAGGCAGAAGCAGGAATCGAAATTAAGAGCTACAGCCTCGATATTTGAAATTTAAGCTTTTTTACCCTTATCCTTAACACAAATGTCTTAATATTCTACGGAAGTCAACAACAGCGAAGAGGTCGGATTTAATTTACTAGACCTCTCCGTCTGTCTGTCCATATATAAATGGACAAGATTTCAGAGTCATTAAGAGCTAGCGCATTGAAATATAGAATTTTACGTCTTATACATCCCAAACATAATCTAATCCGAAAATTGCATTTCTCTAAATTCAGTATTGCATTTTTTAAAATTTTTTTAATTCTGCATTTTTTTCTTATTTCATTTATTATTAATAATTTTTTATAATCAACTCAAGATTTACTTAAAATTATTTAAAATTTGAATGCCATTAGACAATAGGTTATGTTATTTTGGACCACAGGGTGTCTCGTAGTCGATGCCATTCGACTGTCCCGCTCTTAGCTCTTTTATAGTTGCGCTTTAGATGCTTGGGAGAGTCTCCATCCACGCACGCGTCATGGCCATATAAATTTCTGCAATGAATGAATCAACTTTACGAACTTGGACACATGCGGACCTGCTTTATGGCCCACCCACAGTTCCAATCTCTGGCCTGGCTTTAATGGTAGTAGTTCTGCTGAAGTGTGTGTGTGTGTGTTGAAACAGTTCACTTGATATGACCGACTGAGTGACTGTTCCAACTTGAGCTTGTCAACGACATGTTCTGCGATGCCACCATAATTACAGACACACACACTCACACACACACACTCTCACACACACTCTCACACACACATAGGGACAGTTACAGTTGGTGCTTACAGTTAGTAGTCACAGTGAGCTCCAAAGATATTTGTATCTGATTTCTTTCTGGATTTAGTGTTGAGCACGCCCCGCAGGCTAAGAGGGAGAGAGAGAGAGAGAGAAGGAGAGTGGAAGGGAGAGGGGGAGAGAGAGAGAGAGAGAGAGAGCTTAGTGGTACTGCTGTCCAGAGCAACCATTGTCAAGAAGGAAGATGGATTACCATGGCATCACCACCCTTCCCCCTCCCACCCACTCAGCTGTGCAGCATCCCCCTGAGTGGGCGTGGCAGTGGGAGAGTGAGAGGCGTGCGTGTGTCTTGTTAAGACTGCCTGTCTGATTATTATCACCTTTTGCCAACTGGCGAGCTGCAGTCATTGACACCAGCTATTTTGCCTAGTGCCACGCCCACTTGCCACTTGCCACTGCCACTGCCGCTGGCAGCCGTGCAACTTTTTGTGGCACAATTCAAATGGCAGCCAAATGAATCGCAATTTTTGATTAGCAGCTAAAGCAACTGCAGGCAACTCTCTCCCCATCTCTTTCTAGTGGTTGCTTTGGCAACCCACTGTGACTCCCTCTCTCTCTCTCTCTCTCTCTGTCTGTCGGTCTGTCGGTCTCTTTCTTGCCACTTTTGGTGGCATAACTCATTAGCGCCTAATTACTGTTGGTGGCTGTTTTAAATTAGTTTCTAGCCGCCTGCCAAATATCCTTGCAATTTTCCTGATTACATTTCACATTTTTCCGAAAAGTGGTCAACACGTTTGCTCTAACTTCAGTTAACTAATTAACGCCTTGTTGGCAAAATAAATTAATAACAATTTTTTATGCATTGCAACATCAGTCTCTCTCACTCACTCTCTCTCTCCCTCTATCATATTGACCACAGTGCAAACAGCAGTTAATCTACCAATTAGTCTTGCAATTTGCCCCACAGTCACGCTCTCTGCACTTTTCTTATAATCTCTATAATCTACGGTGAAATTGAGCCGTATTCAAACTTAAATGCTACGATTTTTAACATTTAAGCAACATAATCTCAAATATCGATTTTCATTCAAATACGAGTAGTATTATTATTATGTATTATCATCATTATCATCATCATCATCATTATTTTGTGAACTGAGTTGAGGCCACAATTTACGACCTACATAAAACAATGCAGCTTATAAACTGCATAATTTAAACATATTTATGTATGTATGAGGTTATTTGTATAATAACTGGTAATATGTGAGTGTGATAGGCTAGCTAATACCCTATAATCAAAAGCTATAGGCCCGCGAACATATCTTTTTTAATTTTTTTTATAATATTTTAGGAAAAATTTTAAAATTATTAAAAATCAATGTGAAATGTAACACATAATTTGAAACTATTATCTCTACTGCTTTCTAGAATTATTTCGAATATTTTTAGTTACAAAATTGCTGATTTCCCCTGCTTTTTAATCTTCAGATTACTTAGCACTTAAATCTTTTTAAATTTAGATAAATTCTGATATACCCATTATGTGCTTAGTATGATTATTGGGTATTAGAAGTACAAACATAAATAAGAGACGCAAATTGTTAAATCATATGAACTCAATCGTTGGGGCAATAGTGCTTACAAGTAAATAAACTGACCATGGAGATAGTTAACGTGATTAAATGAGAAATGTTGTTGTCACTGTTGTTGTTGTTGTTGCTGTTGTTACTGCATTTGTTGTTGCTGTGCAAACCAATAAAATCAATTAAAAGGCACTCAACATGCAAACAATTATATGCAAATTCATTTATACACGATTTCACACACACCACACACACACCACACACACACACACACACACTCAGACACTGAGTCAAGGCAAAGTCAAAGCGTGCAGCAAACGATTTTGTGCTCGTATTTGCATAAAGAACAAGCAAACAAATAAATAAAAAAAAGAAGCAAACTGCAAATAAATAAATACACGGGCAAGGCGGACAAGCGACAACCCTAGCCGAAAAGTGTTGCCACCCAAAAAAGAGCGCTACGTCAGTCAAATCAAAGGCAACAAACTGAAAGCTGAAAGCAGTTGCAATCTGTAACTGAACCTGTTGCGCGCCACAACAGAAACACGAAACAAACAACAACAACAACAGAGACAGCAACAACGACAACAAAAGAGACAACAACAAATGGCCAAAATGAAAAGTTTAAGCCAGACGAACGAAGGCTTTAAAGCGACAACAGCAACAAATGAGAAACAAACTGAAATGTGAAACATGTTCCCGGGACATTTCAATTGAATTGAATTGAATTGAATTGAAAGACTTTGTTCAAAGCAAGAGCAGCAGCAAAGAGAGCATTGAACGCAGGCGCAAAGCGAAATTGGAACAGGCAACAAAGCGGAAACTGAAAGCGAAACGCCAAAGCAAGCAACAGTTAAGAGTCCAAGTTGCGAAATGATAAGCTAACATTCAAAATAGAGAGAATGAAATGAAACGAACGGAAATGAAACGTTTAACATCTCAATTGTGGAGTGTGTCATTCCATTTTAAGTATTCCATTTCATTTCATATGTTCTGTCTCACGCTCTCTTTGCCTGCGCTCTTTGCACCGCATAAAACAGAACGTTTTCACTCCCACTCAGTCCCTGTGTTACGCTCTCACACTCACACTCCACTCCACTGCACTCCACTCCACTCTCTCTTTGCGTTGCTTCGCTTGGCGAGCCGAAGACAAACGCTTGCTGTTCGTGTGACATCGTTGCGTGCAGCAATATTTGTAACGAGTGCTCGTATCTGATAGATACTTGGGAGCAGGCCAGCAATCAGTTCGTATTTAACATTCGTGGTGCATGCAACGTTCGCTTGCCACAAAACGTTGGGACGTGCAACAAACGGTCATCATTAGTCTTCGTTAGGCGGTCTTTGTGTCAACAACGTGTTGCTCCACAAAATATATACGAAATTTGTTATCCTCGGATTGTCGAGTGTCGAGTGTCGTTTTTCGCCGTGCGTGCAGCTCGTTAATCTTTAATATAAACAGAGCAAACACAGAGTTGGGACCGAGAATTGATGAGAAAAGTAACAGTTACGCAAGTTGAACAAAGTGTTGCCTGCTTCAAGGCGTCAGGTGCTAAAAAAGTGCTAACCAATTTGTGCAACAAGTTAACAACTTTAAAGTGTGTGCAATTACTGAAATACAACAACAACAACAACAACAACAACATCTAAGACTCAACTCAAGTAGCCGTAAAGCCGGATTAATTTTTGGCCAAGTGAAACGCGAGATAAAATTAAGCGAAAAGTAGTAACTCAAGTATCTCATCATTATCATCAACATCAACATCATCATCATCGTGCGCATAACAAGTAAGTTCTTCATGCGAAAGTAAAATAAATAGCAAAAACCAAGTTTAATATTTGTGCAGCCTGGTTTTTGGCGCATTATGGCCATGTTAAGCTTTGTGGGTCAATGGACCTCAGCGCATGCAAATAACAATGTGGCAAGTGCGCGGAAAATGTTGAAATGAAATGAAAATGGCCAAAA
This sequence comes from Drosophila phalerata, assembly GCA_951394115.2. NCBI lineage: Eukaryota > Metazoa > Arthropoda > Insecta > Diptera > Drosophilidae > Drosophila > Drosophila phalerata. Next base: position 34,574,553 of record OX596004.2, on the reverse strand, counting down.
GTCTCTAGATACTAGTAACACGCCCCTAAATAGCCTACAATTTGCAACTTGGCTCGAATAAAAATAAACAAACAGACAGACGGACAGACGGACGGACAAGCAACCAAACAAACAAACAGAAATGAAAAGCGGCAAATAGATCTCGCTGAGATACTTATGTTGAAAATTCTTGGAAAATGAAATGAAAAATAATTCAGCGTGTTGCTTTAAGTCCTTTTCATTTTTGTTTTTTTTTTTTGCACTCTAAGAAGTTCTCTCAGCAAATTAACTTTGGCCAAATTCAATTTGGCAAATCAAAAAAGAAAAGATAACGAAAATAGATGCCGACAGAACTCGACACTTGAGACGGCATAAATGTAATTTAATGTGACCCCAAGTGGCATCCACTGTCAAATTACTCAAATTCCGTTTTTAAAACTCTACATTAAACTTGAAACCCAAAGTTCAACCTTAACCCGTAACAGAAACTGAATACGGAATACACAGAATACGGAATACAGAATACAGAATACAGAATAGAGCAACCTCAATATAATAGACTGCGTATGTGAAATGCTTCGAGCCAAAAACTAAATCACTGTCATTGTGGTCAGAGATTCACAAGCCACACAGACAGAGAGAGAGATAGAAAAAGAGAGTGAGATAGAGTGTGATTGTGTGTGTGTGTGTGTGTGAGAGGGAAAGTGAATCACAGTAGTTGCTGGCAAACTATTGTTAGGCAATGATTTGCAATTTGTTTGAAAAATGCATTTACAACCGCAGAGACAAACAGAAGCAGACCAAACTGTTAACCCCCCCCTTGCTTCTTGCCACACCCACACACACTCACTCACACACACACTCACACACAGTCATTCTGACTGGGCTTAGTCGTAAGCAAATAAAAAGCCATAAACAAAACGCACAAGCTGCACAGATACATCTATACATACATATATATAAAGTCGTAGATACTTTTGCAAACTTCTCACTCGAACAACGAACTCGAAAGCGAAAGGGAAACGGATAATGGTAAAGGGACAGGGAAAGAGAAAGCGAAAGCGCAAAGAGACAAATTGCATGAGAAAATGCTAAATGCAACCGCAACGTCAATTGCTGGGCAAACCAGGCAAACTGTGCCACGCCCCCTTTAAGGCGACTCATCAGCAAAGTCGCGACAATTCTTGGGCTAAAACTGCTTTTAGCGTGCTCCACTTACAGCCACACAGAGATGCTACTTTCCCCTCTTCATCCATTTGCTGCATGCAGCACTTTTCGCTGTTGTTTGTCGTCCTCGTATTTACTGCCACGCCCCCTCGACTCCCACGAACTCCCACTGCAACTGCCACTTCTTCTACATTTGCTACTTCACTTATTCAACTGCTGCTGCATTGAATTGCTTGCAATTACAAGTGAAATGCAAAATGTGTGCCAAAGTATCTGACAGATACTTAATGGCAGCCACAGTTGCAGCAGCTGCAACTGCTCGCAATGATACGTATATGACTGAAATGCCAATATTCATGTTGCCAATTTGCTGAAAAGTATGCACTTGGCCAAGATTAGAAATCCAACGAGGGGAGCTAAAAGTCTGAAAATATAATCATTTTTATATAGTGAAAAACTAGCTAGAAAATCTCGCAGTGTCGTGTTTTAATTTAATGCATTATTTATATATTCTAAATAATTGTTTGGTTAAATTTATGGTTTTGTTATTTAAGCGGAAAATGAAAGTAGCTTATACAAATAACAATGAATATGATGTGCAAATTAAACAGTTAAATGTCAATTTGTGTGTGTTTTAAATATTAACATATCAATTTAGCGTATCGGCCAATTTAGATAAATTCAGTGAAATTAATAGAGAAATTATGCAAGCAGAAAATAAACGTAAAACTATTATAATTTAAGCACTAAAAATTTGAGGAACTTTTAGTATATAAATTGAAGCTAACAATTATTTACTAAACATAGTTTTTAAAGCTATAATTAATTAAATAAAAGCATATAGTAATTATTTGAATATCTTACCTATTATCAAAACAATAAATATTTTGAAAATGTGATATTTATAAAAGTATATATTTAAAACTTTCTTTTGTTTGATTTGTTTGAAAAATAATTAAATTACACTAAGTAAAAAACATTTCTTTATTTTAAACTAACCTTAGATCAAAACTGTAAATAGAACTAGGTTAAAAAATTGTATATATTATGCAATAATAAGAGTCAGATTTTTTTTAAATTGTTTATTTTACTTAGTTGTACTAAATTGAATATATTTATTTTAAAATAATTCGCATTTGTGACACATTTGGTTCCAATTGTTTTTGAAATAATCATGACTCATTTTGTGGCATGTTTTGCTTAAATAAACGCATAAAATTTGCAATTTGTTTTGCTGAACGAAAGTTAATTCAATTGTTGCATAAACTTTTGACAACTTGCGGCTTGTGAGTTGCAGCGTGCAACAATGGGGACAAAAGAAACGCCAATCAATCGACGCATTTAGCTGAAAGAGAAGAGAAGAGGGTTGTGCTGAGGAGAGAGGGAATGCGAGGTGGGTCCATCGATGAGGTTTAGCCCTCGGGTCGGGCTGCCAATTAACATGTCAGTCGATTGTAATTGCCGCCAAAGTCGAGTGCCGGAAGTTATTGGTCGTGCTTGCGAAATGCTTTTCCGGCAGCTGCAACTTCAATTTCAGTACAGTTCAGTTCAGTTTCAGTTCAGCCTCGGACTCAACTTCAACTTTCAGGGAAAAAGTTGAGCTCCACGCGATTGTTGCTTGTTGCTGACATGTTGCAGGCCGCAGGTTTTCCGACACAAGGTGAACATGGGGCAACAGTTTAGCTGGAATCAATTAAATTGGCGATTGGTTTGCTCTATCTTGAAGCGGGCAATTATATAGCTTATATAGAGAATGAAGTGAAGAATCAGGAAGCATTATCTAAAATCTGAGTGCCACACAAATGAAATGTCACGCAAGCAAATGAAATGTGAGACAACAACGAAAAATGAGAATATTCCAAAGTGTGGTTGAGGAGCGGCCAGGAAGCTATTAAATCTACATAAAATTGCAGAAAACTTGGCATGTTCAGCAATTACAACTCAATGCCAAACAGGTGGATAAGCGAAGGGAGCAAAGGGAGAGAGATTGGGAGGGGAAGGGAAATAAAAGAGGAGAAAAAGGTGGCTGTAAAGCTTGGCGCACCTTTCAACTGACATGCTCATCTGAATGCGAATGCAAACCATGTTGTGGTCGTTGTAGATTTGTTCCTGTTGTTGTTGCTGTGGTGTTGTTGTTGGTGCAACTTAAGAGCTGTTAGAAAATTGCACTTGCCGTGCAGCCAGCTGAAAGAGCCAGCCGCCCATTTATAGCCGCGAAGTGGGCGTGTGAAAAAAGAATTAAAGTCAAGTGAGCGCACTGAGACTGAATACATAAAACGAGGCACAGTGTGTGTGTGTGTGTGTGTGTGTGTGTGTGTGTGTGTGGGCGTGACTGCATACATATATAACAACAACAGCAGCAACAACAACACTCGCCACGTCAACGAAAAGAAAAGCCGGAAAAATGCCCAAGTTGTTTGGTTGGCCACACACAATGGACGACGACGACGACGACGATGGGAATCAGGATAAGGATGAGGATGAGGATGTGGAGTTGTGAGTAGGATCACAGGGTCCTGGGCTGCCAAGTGCAGGATGTGAAACTTGTACACTGCTATTTGCCAGTCTTTCTTTTTTCTTTTTTTGCAGAGGTATAATTTTCGGCGCGACATTTGACGCGACAGGCAGTCAAGCAACTAAAAGCGACCCCAACCAAACGAGCCTTCGAGGTGAAATGTCAAGAATTTATACATAAAATATTTGAAAAAGGTGAGGTGGAAAATACAGCGAAAGAAGGTAGAGTGAGAAGCACTTTTTAGGGCGTAATTAATTTGGCATCTCTCAAATTAAAGCCGAAAGTTTTTAACAAAATTTATGGCATTCAATGTTGCATATGTTAAAGTCTTGGCTCATATACTTAAGTGGTAATTCAACTGCTTAGAAACCGGCTGCTTGGCCAGTTGGCCAACAAGTCTCCCACCGCTATGGGCCACATCAAAGCGAAATTCCTGGTAACATCAGAAGAGTGCACATCTGCGGGCCAGAAAAAGAGTGAGAGTGGAATATTTTTTGGAAGACAAACAAAAATATTTTCTGGCTAGCCAACAAATGCCTTAGGGCCCAAATGGAGTGTGTGTGTGTGTGTGTGTGGGTGTATGGGCGCGTGTCTAGGCCAAGTTAAGATGATTATTGCAAAATTAATTAGCATAGAAAATACACAAAAAGAGTGAGTAAGAGATAGAGAACGAGAGAGAAGAGAAGAGAGAGAGACCGAAATTGGTTTTGTTTAACAACTGCAAATACGAGTACGAGATTCGATGGGCGAAAAGGAAATGGAAAAGCAGAGCTGATAAGCAATAGGGTCAAAGGGTCAGGAAATGTGAAATGAATAAATTGATAGCATATCTGTAAAACGAATGAAATGACCAAAAATTGAATGAATATTTAGCTGAAACGAATACAGATACAGATACAGATATTCAAATAGCTAAACATTTCAGTTTGCATTACAAATTCCAATGTAATTGAAATCGGAATAGAAATTCAAAACCAAAAACGAAACCGTATCTCAAACCTCATTTAGTTATGTAAACTCATCGATTGAGCCCGCGGAATAAGATTCATTATTTGGCCAAACATCAGTTTAATTATGATTTAAATTTCCCAAAACAGAAGTTTCTCCCCAAGTCAAGGACAAAGTCAAAACGTTGCCCACAGGGATCAAAATCCTTTCAATTTCCGCTCGACGCTCAAAACGTAAAACGGCAGAGAACCTTTACCGTTAGTTTAATTTGTTAGATTAGTAAACAAATGAAAATTAATTGAAGCAAACGAAAAACTTAACCTCGGGCACAAAACCGAAACCAGTTTGGGAGAAAACTTTTTGCTGCCATAGATAAACGCTTGTCGTCGAGGACCTGTCTGTCTCTATCTCACTCACACTCTCTCTCCCTCTCTCTCTCTTGCTCCTTCTGTATGTGTGTGTGTGTGTGTGTGTGTTGAAAAGGTAGCAGCAAATTGTTGTAGAACTTTGCAGTGCGTCGAAAGTACGAAGAACGCTAACGTGGCGTATGCGCAATGTCTTTATTGAGTTTCAGCGAAATAAAGCAAAGCAGATGTGATTAAGTTAATTGTTTGCCGTAATCTTCGATTTGTGGCACTTTAGCTACCACCTCCCACCTCGTCAACTGCTTGCCACACATAGCTGTGTCCTTGCCACAGTAAACAATGATTAAGAGCGCTAGTTGAAGGACTAAGCACATTTTAATGGCATTGACCAGGCAAATGCACATCAAGTTCTGTTCAATGCGGGCAGCTAGTGAAAGGGAGAAAGTGAGAGAGGTAGGGGATGATAAGAAAGAGAAAGAGAATGGGAAAGAAAGAAGGAAAGAGACAGGGAGAAGTACAGTGAACAAAAGCGCGTTGTCAGCGGCTAAAAGAAGCGGCATTATAAACGTAATAACAACGAAAGGCTACAACAAAGCAAATAAGCGACAGGCAACAACAACAACAACAAAAGCAACAATGAAAAGCAATGCAAAGCAAAACAAAACAATCGAAAATTATAAAATAACAAAAGGCGCTGGAAATCGATTGGACAAAATCTTTTTATGAATGCGTCGCAGCGAGGATCCTCAGACACACACACACACACACACACACACTGAGACACACACACACACTTACTGAGAGCGATTGTCCTTTTTGGCGTACGCGTCACGTATTGTCAATAAAAAAATAATAATAAGACACAATAAATTTTTACCTTTAACGAGTGTCGAGCTCTGTCTGAGGCCAAAGGGGTGAGATTCCCGAGACCCAGCCAGGATAGGGTAGGGGCAGAGGGGGGGTTGGTCGAGGACACAGGACGCAGGACGCAACATGCGTGCCACAGCGTGTCCGTGCTCTTTGCTCCGCTTTCGCTTTTGTGTAACTGTAATGCGCGCCATGCTCGAAATATAAAAAAGAAAATAAACACGAGTCTGCCAAAAGCAGAAGGGAATAAGTAGGGAGAGAGACAGAGGGAGAGAAAGTGTGTGTGTAGGGGGAGTTGTAGGGTAGCAAAAGGCTGCAAAGCAAACAAAGGCAATGACACGAAACGACGAAGACGACAGAAACAACGTCAACAACAACAAGAACAACAACAACAAGAACAACGAGAATAATAACAACAAAACAGCAAACAAATAAAAGGCGCAACAATTGCAGAGGGAATGCTCTGTGTGGCAGGAGGGACTGTACTTTATGCGTAACACCCCCTCAATCCGCCCCCCCTCCTCCGGAAATATATACCCGGACATTTGCCAAGTGCGTGTGTAATTGAAACTAGGCGTCCTTATGAATCTGTATATTTGTAGTACGATTCTTGCTGCTGGGATTCATTTCCAACAATGGCAACTGAACTGAGCTGAAAGATATGCACATTAGGGTTACCATACTGTTACTGTTAGCCAAAGCGGATCATAAATCCAAAGTTAATAATAGTTAGTTCTATGTTTGTTATGGAAAAGAGAGAATAAGTTAAGATTTGATAATGATAAATGAATTGTCTAAGAAATTAACTAAGAGCTATGCAGATTAGGGTTACCATATACTACATGGATTGTCAAAGTAGACATTAAATCCAATGGGAAAAAAAATTAGTTCTATGTTAGTTATGAAAAAGAGGCAATTAACTAGTTGAGATATGTTAATGATAATTGTAGTTTCCTATGAAATTCCCTGAAAGATATGCACTTTAGGATTGCCATATGTGTGATTCATAGATCCAATGCGAATTAATATAAGTTCTTTATTAATTGTGAAAAAAGGAAATTAGTGAAGACGTAATAGTTATTCATTACAATACTATAACTCAAAACATAACTAATTACTCTCAAAATAACTCACAATTACTAAATTACTCTCAAATGTAATTCATAGAATTCCTTAAAATTTTTTGGATAAATTACAGACAGAGAATATTTATCAATGCGTTTTTCGAATCAGAAATGTGTTTAGATGAAAATAAATGTCATAAAAATAGAATATTTGTATTTTTTAGTACTCCAATTTTATTTTCCAACTAAGAGATACAAAGCGCAGTGTTTGTTAAATGGAACCACTCAGCTTGGACAATTTAGTATAAAGCGGAATGCAATCCAGTAATAATATCCACTTGCAGTATAAAGCACTCTAAAGCTATCCCTAAAGACTTGACCCGTATTGTAGCTGCAATGAAAATAAAAAAGCGAGGGAAGCTGCAGCTGCTCTACAGGTCAGCGCACTTGCTTCAAATGCTAATTCAAGCGTCCAGTTTTCAGCTGCCCCATCCCCTTTCTCTTCCCCTTCTCCTTCCCCTTTTCCTCCCCCTTATCTCTTTGAACTGTCTCGAGTTTGTCGGACAACCGCCCATTACCACTTGGCGGGGTTATGCATTTTTAGACAGAGCTATTTGCCCGGTTTACTTTACCTAATTCCAAAATGTCTAGACGCGGAGTTGTAGCTGCGTAGCTTTTTTTCAGCGAGTTTGTCTTTTGGCTGTGCCACAACAAAATGCCCCAGAGGAGTGGGTGTTAAGGTGGGAGGGTGGTGGGGGGATGGGGAAGGGGTAGTCGACTGCAGCGGATAAATATGCAAAAGAAAGAAACACAATATTTGTAAAAAGGACTACAGACAATTTGCCTTTAAATAGAGCGTGGCACTTCAAACAAGCGAAACCGACAAGGGGGAGGGTGGAGTTATAGGGGTTGGGGTGGGAAAACAACACGTCAAAAAAATAAAGAATAAAAAATAAGAAAAAACTGAAAGAAAAACATGATAACAGCAGGGAAAATAAGGGAAAAATTGCAAAGAGAAGCCGACAGTGAGTGCCAAAGCAAAGGGAATGTTAAAAAAAACGAGAAGAAGAAGCAGAAGAAAAAAAATCAAGAAAATGAAAAGAAAATAATATAACGAGCGCATATTAAAGTGGGTTTATTTATTTTGCGCTCGACGCTGTTGCCACTCGCTGAACAGCACACGGATCAGAAGCAGCAACAAAACAAACGATTCCTGTCCTCCAGTTCCTCCACTTCCAATCTCACATCTACTCCATTCTCATCCCAACAAATCCTGCAACAGTCCAAGCAATGCGAATGCGAATACGGATGCGAGTGCGGATGCGAATGCGGATGCGTCTGAGTTCCCCTTTGTGAGTGCTTTGTGTTTATTAAAAAATAATTTCCATGCTCAACTTGGCACACACAGTCTAAGCCCCTTCTTAAGAGTGTGTGTGTGTGCGTGTGTGAGTGCGAGTGTGTGTACAGGCTATCAACAGTTTACATTCTCGAGATTGCGATGAGGACATTTGAAACAATAAGCCTCGAAGCTGTCGCCAATGTACAAACTCAAATTCAAATTCAAATTCAATAATACAAAAGCCTGGCACAGTTGGGCAACTGTTGAGTATAGAAAGGAGGCGGCTTACTGGAGGGGGCGGGGCGGGGCAGGATGAGGAAGTGCGCGACAGGCGACAACACTAAATAATTCAAAAGGCCGAGAGAAAGAAAAAAATGTAAATCTGTGATTTTAATGCGTTTGCCAACTGTAAACATAAACCCGAAATATTACAAAACTTGTGCAAACACAGAGCAATAAAAAAAAGAAGAACAAGAAACAACAGAAGAATAAAATATAAAAAAAAAAACAACAAACGAAACGAAATGGAAATGGAAAGAGGAAATGAATGCGAATGGCAAATGCGCGTATGTCAATTTAATGGGCGGAAATTTTTCCGACTGAAAAGTGAAATGTAGTGTGCTTGAGATGGGGTATATATGCTATAAGGTGGAGTGAGAGGTGTAGTGTTGCCACAAGATGTTGCAATAACAACAGAGAGACAACAACAACACAGCGACTTGTTGTCATTTGTTGTGGGTGGTTTTTGTGTTAAAATATGAAATATTTATATGAGTATTTTCATTTATGGTGCGTAACAAATGTGCGGAAAGAATAATACCAGAGTAGCAGATAAACGAGAGTAGCAAAAACAAAGGTGAAGGACATCACAGACATACAACACATATTTACGTATATATACAGGACAACGAGTCTGTGGCAGGTGCGTGTGTATTGGCCATCATAATGATCATTATGATCATCATTGCCTTGAAACACGCTACCCCAGCCCCTTCTCCACCTCCTCCACCTCATCCACCTCCTGTCCTCCTGTCCTTCCCCCATCTACATCATCTACACACCCAGGATAACAGCTTTTCCCTCTTGAAAGTTTCGTCATAAATACACAGAGCCAACGTTTTTTCAAGCTTCTGTTTCATTTTTTTTTTTCAGTTTACGCTTTTTTATCTGGATTTTTTGTGTTTTTTTACTGTTGCTTTGTTCGGCAAAAATTATTATATTTTAATTACACATGCGTTGGCAGCCCTGGCAGCCCTGGCTGGGCCAAGGCGAAAGTAAACAACAAGAGCAACAGCAACAACAAAATGTAAACGAAAATGGCGTGAAAAATCAGTTTCATGGCTTTTATGCTGCTGTTTATTGTTGTAAATGAGAGTCTAAATGTGTGGGGCTAGTCATATGTATGTCTGTGTGTGTGTGTGTGTGTGTGTCTGTGTGTATGTTAAAACCACTCATAGATGTAGGTGTGTGCCACACGGAAGTTGTTATGGCCATTTAGCATAGCACTTTTAATGGCCAGCTGACGACACGAGCAAAATTTAAGCGCTCAAAATGTAAACAAAAATGTGACCAGCATATTGTTCTTGTATTATTGTTGTTGTTGTTGTTGCTGTTACTGTTGCTGATGTTGCTGCTCCTTCTGCCTGATTTCGCTGGCTAATTAATATTAGCGGCTGTTGCCTGTTATTCGAGCTGGTAATGGGCCAAAAAGCCTCAGTTGTACCCCTCCCAATATACCACAAGTTTATTACATAATTACATTAACGCCAATTGACACATTCGGTAGAAAGAAGAGGATGGATAGAGAAACAGAGAACTGAACCTTTTAAGCGTAAATGCCATGGTATTAGAAAATTTTGTAAATGTCTGATATTATTTGTAAATTCCTTAAATTACTTACTTACTGATGAAATTTATATAAAGTTTATATTAATTGAACAAGAAACTTATACCTAATTTTTTGTTTTTTAAATTAAAAATTATAAAGGTTCAGTTTGAAAAAAGTTATTATATGTTACTATTTCAATCCATTCTCAGCTATATACAAATATTGTACAATCAATAATAAGATTTAAATATCTATAAAATTTTTAATATATTAAATATCAAAATTCCAAGAAATCAAACTTATTATTAATTTCTTTTTTAATATTCTTTCGAAATGCAATTAATATATTTTATTACTTAAATATTTGAACTCTTTATATATTTTACTATGAGCTTATTTTTGGTGAATTGGAAAAATAATTATCAAATCAAATCCTTACTTAATTTTTATTGCTTTATGACTTTCATTTTACAGTCATTTATAAAGAGTAAATAAACTTTGTTAGTTTTGTATTTTGGCAGAAAACAAGCAATTTATTCATTAATATTTAAGTAAATTCAAAAATAAAAACAGCAAATGAAAATCCTAAATCGGGACTGCTTGTCAGTTATATCAGTGAAACATGTTATCAACAGGTTAATTGCCCAGTCAACGCAGAGTTGAGAAAACTTTTGTTGTTGCTTGGGTTTTTGAGGCACGTTCTATCAAAGATTTTCTCATTTCAAATCAAATAAAAGTTTCGCGTACTTGTTGAAGCGTACAAAATGATCTGATTACATTGGCAGCAGACAAACGCCACTCAATTTATGGCTAAGTGGTGGCAACTCTGGTCGCTGCTGCAGCGCTGCTCGTGGCGACCGCGGCGCTGCTGTCAAAGGTTAAGTCGCCTGACATATGCCCGCGGCTTGTGTTTGCTTCATTCCCATCCTCCTCCTCATCAGCAGAGGCAGCGACAGCGACTGAGGCAGCGACAGCGACTGAGGCAGAGGCAGAGACAGAGGCAGAGGCAGCACTCAATATTAAGAAATAACAACTTGCCTGGGGGGCAAATGTGGAGAATGCACGTCCTGGGCGACAGATATTCTACAGCTTCAACTTCAGCTCCTGTCGACTTTGCTTTGGGGTCTTCAATGTAAACAAGTGAAACAGAAACAAATATTTAACTCGCAGCAAGTGTGTGTGTGTTGTTGTGTGTGCTGTTGTGTGTGTGTGTTGAGCAGCCACAACACTCGGATACCCCTACTCACCTCGGCAACCCTCGTCCTTTTGCCGTGCATCCTCTCCCGCCGGCAACTTGTAAACTTTTCCGCATCGCTTTATTGTCGACTTGCAGGCTGCTTGGGGGCTGTTGCTTCTGTTGCTTCTGTTGCTCCAATGTCGCTTATTTGTCGCAGCAGTTGAGCTCAAAGCTTTGGCTTGTTACACTTTATGAAATCAGCTGCATCCTCCCCCCAAATACTCCCTCCCCCCATATCGAGTCCCTCTTCATCGCTTTTCACAAGTGTTTATGTTTGTCTTGGCGGCGACTCATAAACTTCGCTGGAAAGCGAGCAGCGGAAAACCCAATGCTGTCAAAAGTCACTTCGACTTCTACAACACCCCCAAATGTGTGTGTAGGTGTGTGTATGTAAGAAACTCTGTCATAAAGTTCAACTGGAAATTGTGCGTAATTATATTAAATTTTTATTGCCACACATGAAATGGAAACGTTGCTGCAGTTTTGAGCAACTTTCGCTTCCTAAAACCAGAAACTTGTGCACTTTATACACTTACAAAAAAAAACGACGATAAGCAGCGAGGGGAGCTAAGAGAGTTATTAAATAGATTGGGGCACGTCTTAAGGGGGAAACTAATACATGGATAATAATGCAGCTGATAAAGTGACTATTTATCTAAAAACTAATTAGAAAGGGTTAACCCTGGCAGAAGTATTTAAAGTTAACATTTTTAACTCCATTTCCCAGACTCAGACTGTTAAATTTTTATATAATACTTTAAAGTACAAATAATTATTTAAGATAACTAAATAAGTCAAAGAAAAATTTAAAACTTAAACTTATTTAAAATGTAGACATTTTCGTATAATTTCAAAGTCTAGTCCTGGCTTTAATTATACTCTTTACCCTCTGGCTGCAAATTTTGCAATCATGAATCTTCGGAAACATGTGTCGTTTAGTTTAAGGCGTAAATCTGGGAAATGGAAAAATTGACAACGCTTGAGGCTGATGGACTGAAGAGATTAAGCTGTTGCCTACAAAACAATATTCCATCAATTTACCACCCATTGGGAGAGTTGTGTATATACAGAGATAATACAAAGAGTAGGGGGAAATACAAGTTTATTATATGTACACCCACTTAATAACAAATTGTCATGTATTTTGAGCTTTGGTTTCAGTTAGTCGGTTGCCCCGGGCAGCCGCCATAAGGTTGAACTTGTTTGACATTCGTCACGGCAATCACTTAGATTCCAATGCGATGATATGACGACAAAAACAACAACAGCAACAACAACAACAGCAATTTAACTGTTACTCCAGGCGGCAATCCCTTGACGAGGCATTTGCAACATATCATTATGTGGCAAGAGCATAAAGCTTATTAAATTCCTAGACTTTAATTCGAATAAGTACTGTAACGGCGACCACATCGAAAGACATTATCCAAATAATGCGGGCATAATTATCAACAATGAGTAAAAAAAATGGTCTGCGATGGGGAAAGATATGGAAACGATTATAATTGCAGGAGAGCAGTGGAAAAAACCACATTAGAAGCATATGTAAATTGTGTTTGTACTGAGATTAAAAGGGGAGGGAGCTTAATCGAGTACGCCTACTGCCCGCTGTAGGAAGTGGCGCCACTTGTCGGCGGTTGTGGCAAGTATGTGATGGTGGTTGTGTGTGTGCTTTTTTTTGTTTTTGTTTTTTTTTGTAGGCGCAGCAAATGCAATTATTTCATTTCATGCCCCGATAACAAAAGACCTTTCACATATTTACCATGTATGAGCGTCTGCCCCGTGACATTTAAACTCAGACTGGGGAATTGCTTCGGGACGTCGTCATCGTCATCGTCACCGTCGTTGTTGTTGTCGTTGTTGTTGTCGTTCGCATTGTGGTTGCCCACATGGACAATGGACACGCAGAAAATTATGTGGCGCGTGTGGAAAATAAAACTATTTGAATAACGCGCACCAGTCCACGCCCACTCCCACTCCCACTGCCTCTTCCCCTCCCACGCCTATACTCCACCCCCGCACATGTGTGCTTTCGGTTCAATTCCTGTCCTGTCCTCTCCTGCTTTTCATCCCTCTCCTTTCTCTGCGTGTTAATAGTTTTTACGTAGTCGCATGTCCTGTGCCTCATTTGGTCTTCAAACAACTCAGCAGTGCTACAATTACCTGGAAATTAACGCAATTAGATTTCTGTTGCTCATATTTCTCAACCTTATAAGTCACACCCAAACCCTTACTAAATAAAATAAAATACTAGTGAATGGTAATATTAATATTAAAAATTTCATAAGAGCGAAAATTACACTAAGAATTTCTTAGAAAATTAATTTATCGGCCAATTCTTAATGTGACAGCTGTATGATCCAACATTTTCACATGTCAAATCGATGTCAAGAACTGTTATTAGTTTTATGCCAATTACTTAATAATTAAGACACTTCTGCCACGCGTGTTTAAAAATTCAATGAATGGAAAATAATATATATTATATATACATATTGTTTTTCCCCATGTCACACCTTTTTTTATTACGTTACTTATTTCTTAAGCCTATTTGACAACCCTATTTGAGGGTATACAACAAGGTTCTCTACATTAATAGATATTATTTTAGGCCTTAACGAAAGTACTTGTAAATTTATAGCTGCCATTGCTGATTTTATCATAATTATTTATTTTTCCCTTTCGCTTTTCTTCTATTTTCTTGCAGCTCATCCAATTAGTCAGCGGAAAAATCTACGGTTTTCCAGAGGCCCGCACGTGACGCGGCCTTTTTTATACACTTAATCAAAAGGTGAGTGAAATAGAGGAAAAGTTACACACACATTTGTCTGGAGCAAAAGTAAACTAGAGAGCTTAACTAATTAAGTAGAGATTGCAAATAAAAAGAAGAAGTAGAGGGAGAAAGAGAGAGAGGGAGAGTGAAGGGAGATACAGAGTTAAAGTATCATAGAGCAAAGCTAAATTCCAAATTCACTTTCAAAATCATCAGCTCAGACATGTGAACTCTAAGACAGATAAAGACAGCAAATGTTGAACCGGAATTTGAGTAAATGAGTCCGAGAGAGAGAGAGAGAGAGAGAGAGAGAGAGCAGCATTTGCTAAGTATCTTCATAATGTTTTATGCAAAATTGTTAAAATATTTGACAGTTGAGTTAAAAGTTTCCCCAGACGACGACGATGACGATGACGACGACGATGATGAGAACGAGATGAGGACAACTCATTTTCGGCAACAAAATTTCCCCCTGCGAGATATTTAGTCTGTATTTGTATTTGTATTTGTAGTGTTTGTGATGATGTTTGCATTTGTGTTTGTGTTCGTGAGCATTTCTGCTAAACTGAAAGAATTTATTATATCAGGCAACAACAGCAACAGGAACATACTTAGTAAAGCTGCTCAACGAGCATGACAAATTTTCACTTTGCGTCAAAAAAGTTGCAACAAACTTGCAGTCGACGACGACGAAAATAATAATTTCCCAGTGCTCCCTCTCTTTCTATCTCTCTTTGTCTATCTCTCTCTCTCTCTGCCACTCCCTTGTGAAAGGTGAAAGCGACTTAAGCCAAAGCAACAAAACACAGCTAAGAAATAAAGTAAAAAATAGGAAAAAAGAAGAATAAAGAGAACAAAAATGGGATGTTGAGGAAGCGGCAAGCCCAAGGACTACTTATCTGCCAGGACAGTCGAGCCAGCCGTCAACACTTTACCCAGGTGCTGCCAATTTCAGCATTAAACAGCTGCCACTCTCCAAATGGCTGAGAACGGAGGGGAAGGAGATGGGAGTGGGGACTACAGACTGGCAAACAAATTGTGCATCAAAAGTTAAAGCTTTACACTTGAGCGAAAAACCAGCAAAAAAGGCAAATAAAAGCCGAGCCACGAAATCTAAGTGAAAAAATGTAGGAAAATGACAGCCAACAGTAATGGTGGGAGGGAATGAGGGGGCGTAGGTGACTCAAGTGCAGTTGGGGGCGTGGCAGGCGTTGGCATATAACTTTTTTAGCTACGAAAAATATGTGTCAACAATATGGCAGCAGGCGACGATGAGCGAAAGTTTGAACTGAAACTACTTTTCATTTTATTTTGCTGACAGGTATGCTAAAAGCAAAAACTAAAAAAAAATAAAAAAAATACTGTTAAAAGAGCAGGGGAATTACCTAACTGAAAAGTAGTCAAAAGTGCGCAAGAGAAGAAGCAACAACAACAACAACAACAATAACAACGACAATAACAGCTCATACAAAGTGTGCAGATTTGACAAAGCTCCTCATTTTTAGAGGGAGAAGCAACAGAGAAGTTACTAGAGAAGAGGGTTCTGATTTGCCAGTGAAGGGGAAAGAAGGGGAATCAAGCACTGTGACAGCTGGCAATGACTTTTCGCATGATAACAACAACAACAACAACAACAACAACAACAACAACAACAATAGCAAAAGGGGTTAAGAAATGACAGTCGAAATAACTTGGCGCGTTTGTCACATGTAAATGGCAAGCAATTTGTGCGATATTTATAGAGTGCGACAACCCTGTCAATAAATATAATCACTGGTAATATGACGTAACAGTTGGCAAAACTGATGTTTCATCAATTTAATAAAATATGTAGCGAATATTGCGATAGGGCAAAGTTGAAAGCTGACGTAGTTTTGCTGACAATATAAAAAAAACTTATTTAACGTAACACTTTTATAAGACTCTTTTAAGTTAAATTAATCAACTTACTAAGATTAAAATTATTAAATATTAATTATTTATTTATAATAACTTTATATAATTTTAAAAATCAATTATTCTTTGGTTTATACTGCATAAATTTTCATTTCATTTGTTTTCTTATGATTTGCCTGTCATTTTTTTAAACAATTTTAATAATATTTTCAATTTAAAATTGATTTCATAGCAATAATTATTTTAAAAATAAATTAATCTTAGCGGTCCCATTATTTCTTATTTAAGTTGTGTTCTTAATATTTGTCTTTATTCCCAGACAGTTTGTTTGTGTTTTATAAAAAATACAAATAGCAACAAATTGAAAGTGTTTCCACAACTCAACTACAATTTGCAACTCAAGTTTAGTGGTTAACTTGAAAAGAATTCTCTTCTTTCTGCTGAAGAACATTTTCATCAGCCACATAGAGATGAGTTATGTCTAGTCCCCTGCTCTTGATCTCATTGAGTATCTGAGGAGTAGGAACTGCTGCTGCTGCTGACATGTGACACTGGCAAGTGGCAATCGTAATCCATTTCAGTGACGCAAGCAAATCAAGTTGAAGCACAACTAAAAGAAATCAAATTTGTACATTTCAATAAAGATAAGATAAATAAGTAAAAAAAAAAGTAAGTAAAACAGACACAAAGACTGTAGAAAGTTGGAACGTGCGAACGTCATAACTGGCTTGATTGATGGCCTTCAGCTTTGTATGCCATTTGTCAAGACTCAGGAGCCAAAGTCTGACTCAGATCGAGACATGACTGCACTTTGGTCAAAAGGAATGCCGTCAACTGTTTTGTCCCATTTCATTTGCAACCAAATAAACTGGCAGACACTGAGAGAGACTTGTCAGCGAATAGTTACTGTACGGTCTGACCAGACAACCAGTCGACCAGTCAGTCAAAGTCAAAGTCAAGCACGTCCGTTTTGGCCATGTGTGCCATGTCACAGCTTAAAGTTATTCACAGCACATGTGGAGAGAACTCTTCTCTCTCTGCCTGTCTCTCTCATAATGTGCGGCAGAAAAATGATGATGAGCGCACGGGCTTGTCATAAACAACAACGAGTCGTTGTCTGACGTATAAACTTATTGTTGACAAAACCTCATGACACACAGACGCAACTCGAGGCACCCCCAACTGGCAGACATATTGTTAGGGTCCTGCTGGTGCCCGGGGTTTTTGCCACAGCGGAAGTGTCACCATTTGTCAAATAACGCAAAATTGAAAACAATTTCCACACGCAGACAACAGCAGCAGTAGCAGGACGATAGGGTAGTCAGAGAGAGAGAGAGGAGAGAGGGAAGCGAAAGAGGCAGCAACAGCCATGAGAGCAACGAGATCAGATTTTTAGCCTGACTGTTGCCATTGTCTTCATTGAGGCAGCCAACGTCTTGCACAACTTCATTTCACACTCATCCACTCCACAGTTGCGCCTGCTTGGCTCCTGCCTGCCTGCCTGCTCCTGCCTACTCCTGGCTCCCACTCTCTACCTCCTACTGCCTCCTTCACTTTGCCGGCTGTTATGTTTATATTCAATGCGGTCTGATAAGCAAACTTTTCTTGCCTGTCTTGACTGCCTGCAAAGGCAAACAGGGCCATAACGAGTGCCAGGACGAGAAACCAGGACGAGTCAGGACAACAGAGCATCGAGCACAAAGTATTGCCAACGTTTGTTAAAGCTAAGAAAATTTCCATTCAAGCATTGGCAACAATTTATGTGCAATACACGCTCCCCTCTACCTCTCCGTCTCCCTCTCCCTCTCTCTTCGCTCCTGCATTTCTCCTTTTCCTATTGAGACTCGTTGGTTGGCAACTCTGGGGAAGCTCGTGTGGTCGCTGCCAGGGTTGACAGCTTAGCTGCGGCTTTGCTCCAATTTCCTAGTGGGTCGATGTCGACAAGTTCTGTCACACTTTTGCTGCAGACATACCCATTGTTTACACACACACACACGCACACACACACACTCGCACACACACACTTTAAACATATGCGTTTCGCACTTTGAAAGTTTAATCGAAATTATAAACAGCAAGACAAATGGCTTTTTGTTGCAATTTTGTACACTTGAGCGAGAAGAGAAAGAGAAGTGAGAAGCAGAAAGAGACACGACGAGGACATCAAGGACTTTAGCTAGTAAGAGAAGCAGCAGAAGCAGCAGCGTGTCAATTTTTGCTTTTATGCCTGCTGGATAATATTGCATGTTGTCAAGGTTGTTGTTGTTGCTGTTGTTGTTGTTGCTGTTGTTATTGCTATGTTTGTCTGTTGTTTACCTTAGCTGATGGTGCTGCACTCCAAATGATATTGCCAAAACATTTCCATAATATAACAATAATAATAATAATCATACCATAAGATTGGAGAGCTTCAACTTCAAATTTCAAATTTTTAAATTCCAAATAAATACGTTGCATACTTTAAGGAGAACAATTTGTGCCTTGCAAATTTTCGCTAAATTTATGAAATTTTATTGACTTGAATTTTATGGAATATTTAAGATACAATATTCAGAGAACATTTAATTATCTCTCCTATTTATCTATTGTTAATTACAAAGTAGAAGCATTTGGAGGAAAATTCATTAAATTAGAAATGGCAGCAGCTCTAATTGGCTTTTTATGTTTTGAAGCATTTTAAAGTTGATCAGGAAATATAAAGAAGGACCTCTATACCTTTCACTTTAATTTATTTGTTTAAAATGTATATTTTCTTTATAATTTCATTAAAATTTAAAATATGCTGTCTTAGATTTTTTTTTATTTTTTAAAAAAATTGTACGAGTATGTCTTGCCTTTCTTTTTAAAATTTGGTATACTTCTTTGAAATTAAAGTAAAAATGAAATCGAAAACATTTTCTTTGGCAACAACATTAATTTGTGTTCAATTTACTCTACATTTTATTTGATTACATTGACAAGACGCTTCAATCATGATCACATATAAAATGCTGTACATTTTCTAAACTCTACACGAGTAAATTTATATTATATTCGATTGGATTTCTCTGGCAGTTTATTAACCTATTTATTACTTGTAAAGTGTAACCAATCAAAGTGTGTGTGTGCGTGTGTGTGTGTGTGTTGTTTGTATTGTATGTATGTCTTTTGTCGCGCTTGGTCGCATTTTGTTGTCTGGCAAAAGTTTTTGCCATTGATAAATGACTTATGAATACAGTGAGAAGTCGCATAAATCTTATGATTTATGCATAATCAACAAATTGATTTTTCATTTGCTTGCAACTTCACTGACTCCCCTCGGGCCCCATACCCCCCTCTCTCTATTAAACTGCCAGGCAGTTGAGTAATTGGTTGTTGCTGTCAACGTTGAATATATACCATTATGTATATAGAAATGTACATATGTGTGTGTGTCTCTCACTTGAAAATCTAATTACACACACACATACACACTCTGTGAAATAAATGTGTGTGTGTGTGTGTGTATAGATTTTTTGATTTGCTGCTTGACAGGACACTTAAAAATGCCAAGGATATCTTCAAAGTATGCCACCTAACGAAATTCCCATATCCTGCTACATTTCACAGCTGCGGCTCTTGTGGTTGTATATGTGTGTGTGTGTGTATGTGATTGTGTGTGTGTGTGTGAATGTGTTGAGCTTGGCATTTTAGTTTTGACTTTGCTTTGATATTTAAATTGAAGTCATCAAGTCCTTGCTGCTGTAAGTGTTTTGAGTAGTTAATCCTGCGGTGTGAGACACAGCAAAACTCTTGAGTTTGCGAGCCTTGAACTTTGCCATGGCAAGGCGACAGGCAATGACAGGCAGGGACAGGATACGACAGGATGTTGTTGGTTGTTGGTTGTTGCTAAGCCAACGTTAAGCATCAACGCAACAACAATCAAAACACTTATCATCGTTTTATTTAAAATTTATAACGAAAATCAATGTAATGAAGCATGCCAAAGTCAATAACTCAAATGACTTTCGGCTTCGGGATTTGCCAATGCCACGCCCACTCCCACACCGCCCACACACTTTACTCCCCCTTTTTACTCATCATTTGCCCCACTTTTAATCCGGGCGACAATATTTTATGCAAATCACTGCCTGACTGCGATAGCGATGACTCACTTGACAACTGCCAATAACTTATTTACACTTCATTATCCCAGAGTGAGAGGAGGGTTGTCGAAAGAGGAAGGATGGAGAGGGGTGGAGAGGGGTAGGCAACCCGAAAAATATGCCAAATGTCAGATGTGACTTATTAATTTATTAAAAATACGAGCATAATTAGAGAGCACTTTGCCAAATGACACTTGAAATGCAATTGAGAAGTGGCAAGGGGGTGGCAACAAGGGGTAGCTGGAGAGGGGTAGGGATGAAGGAGGAACGCTTCATGAAGCCGTTACCATGGAGGGAACAATCAGCGACAGTGTTGCAGTTATTTATGAGCGCAATAAATTTGTTTATGGGGGGTAGTCCAAGTCCAAGGGTTGGAGTTGGAGTAGGGAGCGTGATGGGGAGGGGGTAGCAAAGTGGGCCGACGCCACGGGAAGCCAGCAGAGCGTCAAATGAAAGCAGCAAAAAGTCAGCAGGAGGCACAGCAACAACAGCAACAACAACAGCAACAACAGCAACAGAAAACGGCAATGTCATGAACTTTTCATCGAATAAACCGGAAAATGAGAAAGGCCCAAAAAGCGTTGGGAGCGAGTGAAAGATAGATAGAGCAGCGAGGAGAGAGCGAGACAAATGAAATATGAGCGAAAAGTAAAAAGTTAACAACATTAATTAGCATTTTTATGGAGCGTTTTAACTTTTGAAGCATGGCATGGAAAACGGGTTTTTCCACAATTGAAAGACGTATTTTCTTTTAAGGATAATAAATAAATGGGGAAAACCCACTCTCCGGAAATTGAAGAGGTGTTTCACCGAATTGCTCAGCTCCTTTTAATGCGGCAACAAATTTTGATGTGCGCAATTTGAGTTGGTGAAAAACAGTTCTTAACTTTTGGTTATAAGAAAATAATAATATCAAAGGAAACGTACTTGTAGCTACAAAATTTCCAATCATTTCCAGTGAAAAGGGAGAAATTCGTTATACACTTTTCATCTGTACTTGGTTTTATGACTCTAGCTTAAGCTTACCCTGCTCCTTCTTTTTTTGCGGCAGATAAACAAATTTTATTGACTGAGTCATTCTGGTTTGCTTCATCGTTACAGGCAACAACGCAACGTGCCACGTGAGGCACACAGCTTCAATGTTGCCGCATCATCAGCGCCATAAAATGGCGTCGCTTCTGGCCATCTTGCTGCTGAGCTGCTGTCTCATTGCGCCGATTTCCGC
Source organism: Drosophila phalerata (assembly GCA_951394115.2). Taxonomy (NCBI): domain Eukaryota; kingdom Metazoa; phylum Arthropoda; class Insecta; order Diptera; family Drosophilidae; genus Drosophila; species Drosophila phalerata. The sequence continues at coordinate 34,553,226 of OX596004.2, read as the reverse complement.
CCGCTCCCGGGACAAGGAGGAGCGACGCAGTCGAGGGCGTGGCAGCAACACAGGCGCCTCCGTTGCCACGTCGGCGGTAACCAGCAACAGTAATGGCAACAGCAACAGCAACAGCAACAACAACAGCAATGGCTACTATCGCAGCTCAACGGCATTTGGAGCGTCCACAGGCAGCACTGGCTATAACGGACCCATGGACAGCACTGGCTTCTGCACACGGCGACGTGACATGAAACTCATGTGTTATTGCACGCCGGATGAGAATCACATTCCCGTGCAGAAGGCCGAGTGTTGGGTCTTCTCGGAGGGACTGCATCAGAATGATACGACCTGGACGCGTTTCTATCAGCAGAAGAGTCTGCGGGAACTCAAGTTCGTCATACAGAACAATGCACGTCTCGACTATATACCCAGCATGATCATTGAGCCCCTGAAGAATCTGAGCAGCATTGTCATCGAGTACTCGCAGGTGGAGATTGTCAAGAGCTATGCCTTTGCCAATCTACCCTTCCTCGAGCGCATCATTCTCAATAACAATCATATAATGGCTCTCGATCAGGATGCGTTTGCCAATCACATTCGACTGCGTGAACTCAACTTGGAGCACAATCAGATCTTTGAAATGGATCGTTATGCATTCCGCAATTTGCCGCATTGTGAGCGCCTCTATCTGAACAACAACAACATTAGCACCCTGCACGAAGGACTCTTTGTGGATATGACCCGATTGACCTATTTGAATTTGGCCCACAATCAGATCAATGTCCTAACCAGCGAGATTTTCCGCGGCCTGGGAAATCTCAATTTACTCAAATTAACTCGCAATAATCTCAACTTTATTGGAGACACCGTTTTTGCCGAGCTCTGGAGTCTGAGTGAACTCGAACTGGATGACAATCGCATTGAGGTGAGTTCAAATAGATGAATAAATGTATATCTAAAATATATATATTTTTATATTTTCATTTTTTTTGTTGTGCTTCAAGTTTGAGTTTGTTCAAGTTTATCTCATGGCTCACTTAAGTGGCCATAAATTGCCAACTGACCATAAGAAACAGAGTGAGAGAAGTGGAAGGGGGAAGGGGTGGGTGGCAAGGTCATAAATAGCACATCCTTGGGGGCAATACACACATACAAACACATGGAAATACAAACAACTTTGCCGGGTGTCATAAATTCAATTCGAATGCCCATTTTTGTGGTGATTTAAGTGGTCACTCAGCTGAGTTGAGTCGAGTTGAGTTCAGTTTTGGGTCTCGAGTTACGGTCTTCACTTGCCACATGCTACTTGCCACTTGCCACTTGCCGCCCGCTGTTTGCCGAGTAGGCGCTAATATGATAAATAGATTGATAAATTATGTTTTCGGGGCGCCACAAGACAAGGCCTAGGCCACAAGCAGAGACAGCTGAGAGAGAGAGAGAGAGAGGGAGGGAGAGAGACAGCTTAATTCTCGGCCAAAGATACACAGATATGTACGTTGTCCTGCTGTGGCATTATCCTTTCAGCGCCTTTGGTGGCAAACAAATGTGCGCCTTGCAAGTTAATCTACTTACAAAATATTGAATAACAAATCATGGAATAATGGATTTATGGCACTCCTTTTGGCCATCTGATATGCAAGGACCCTTCTGTGTCTCTGTGTCTGCCATAAAAATTGCCTCGGCCAGTGTAAATAAAAAAATGTCGCTTAACTTTCAGTGTGTGTGTGTGTGTGTGTGTGTAGCAGCTGTAGAAGCGTGGGCTAACAACGATAAGCGCAAATCCTGCATATCCTGGGCAACATTGTTAGAAGCTCGCCAATGTCTTTGCTTTTCATTTTGCTGCGTGTTTCATTTTTCCATTTTACAAAGTGCTCGCATATCATGTCACACCCAGACAACTCGCATATGTGTCACACACACACACACACACACACACACATACACACACACACATATTGCCATCTCAAATGCGGCTCAAGTGTTTTTGGCCAGCATCTTCGCTGATATTCGCACTGAAGCTGATGCTGATGCTGACAATCTCCTCCAACTGTGGCTTCTTTTTCTGTCTTCTGTCTCCGGCATTGTCATAGTCATAGCCATAATGATTGGGCTTGTTATCGCCTCAGTGTCGCATTGTTTCGGTCTCCGGGTACGGAACTGGAACTGGAACTCTTCTTCCCCTCTTTAGCCTTATGTTTTTGGCTTGACTTTGCTTTGCTACCAAAAATTCTTTTGGCCTCTTTTGGGGCTTTCTTGTCGTTTTCAATAAAAGCAAATTGCGTTGCATGTTTTTCTTGGGTTATCCATATCACTTTTTTTCTCATCTCCTTCTCCTTCTCCTTTTCATTTCTTTTTGTGTTATGTCTGTTCTGCGTACTTCATAAATCATCTGCTGTTAAAAGGTTTAGCTGCTCGGGTTTTTGGGTTTGCGTATTTTTTCTCTGACACAACATAAAATGCTAAGCAAGTTTCAGTTACAGTATTAAATAGATAATCAGTCAAGCAAGTTAATTTAAGTTTAATAAAGTATAGACAGTCGACATTTTTAATTTCTTAAAAATAAATGCAGAATGAATTTAGTAGCCAAACTATGATTAAAATAACTTTCTGCTTGAAAATCGGTGCAGTTTTGACAAAGTTATGAAAGCTTGAAGTTGGTCGAAACTTTGACCTAGCAACTTTACAAGTCAAAATTTTTGTCAAATTTTCCATGATTTTTTACAGAAATATGAATTTTCACAGAAACAAATTTAAAGTGTTGTTTTATACTAATTACGGTATAAGGAGTCGATTAAAAGTGAAAACTTGAGAATTGAAATTTTCAGTTTTCAAAATTTCAAAGGGGGGACCCTTAGCATCGAAGCCGTGATCTAGAGAAAAATAATTTATTGTACAAAATTAATTAAATTTAAATGCAGAATGAATTCAGAAACCAAACCATAATCAAAATTGCATTTCTCTCGAAAATCGGTGTAGTTTTGGCAAAGTTATGATATTTTGAAATAATTGATGAAGGGTTAAGAAAAATAGCTCTTAAGAAAAATATGACAGTGATTAAATAATCAACATTTTTATGCAGATTCAATTTAACGGCCAAATATTGATCAAATTGATATTGGTAACGGTTTGGAAAAATATGACATTGACGATAAAAAAATCGAATTTGCTAAGGGAATATCAAAATATCGAATCCAAAGTTACCCCGTTTTCGGTATAAATCCCTTCCTCAAACATAATTAATTATATTGTTACACAAATTAGCTGTGTTCAATAAAAATTCTCGAATTTGTTTTCCCTTTATTCGTCTGATTAAATTAAGTGTTTGTACATGTTCCCTATTTTTCTTGATCATAACATTTGTTTACGTACTTGCCACAAAACTCGAACATAAATAACAACAACTACTTTTTTTCTTCTGTTGTTTCGAGCCGATAAATTGGCGGCGCCTCCTAAGAACGCCAAGTGCCGCTCATCAAACTAACAAAATATCGCAATAAAATATATTTTTTTATGTCAATCAGCATGGCAAACAAACAAACAAACTACCGAGATATGTGATATCACAAGGATGGTTAGGGGTATTCCCCATATAAATTGCGTGTGTATATGTGTGTGTGCTCTTTCACTTTGTGGCCAAGACACACGTTCGCGTACTTTTCAATGTCTTCACAATTGGCAGCCTGGAAAGGGGAACGAAAATCGGGGTATAAATAACGGCACATGTCTCTTTGGATTGTTGGCATTTAATATGCATAATTTTTCCATTTCACTAGACAAAGCATATTGAATATTAAATAATGGCAAACAGGAAGGCAGAATTGCCATAACATGGCACGAGAAATAAATGTTCCTCAACTTTCACTACACGAAAATAAACACTTTTTTTTCGTCGGCGCCGTATAATAAAATTCAAGACAAACAAATTGGAACATACAAGTTAAAAAAAATATAGCATGCATCTACATATGGTGGATATATGTATCGTTTATGTGTACATATTATTGTATATATGACATACATGTCCATATATGCTCGTATATATGCATAAATAAATACACAAACAAAGACAGAGAGCACAACAATAACAACAATAACAGCACTGACAATACGCGGGGCCAACAGTGAAAACTGTTGGAAAAACAATGAAAATAATACGCAGAAATGCGGAAAAATGGCAGCAAATATTTTTTTCTTGCTCGGTCGCCCAAGCAAAACATAAAAAAAAAACTCATAGTAAAAAGATGTGAGGTTAGCAAGATGAACGACAGAAAAAGGGAAATAAGGAGAGAGAGAGAGAGAGATGATATTGTTGCATAAATACAATTAAACATGATACTCGTATATTTTTAAAGCAATTGCATTTGTGCTAACATTGAAATGACCGAGATTTCAGCTGGATTTATTATATTTTCTTTTGTAGCAATAATATTGCAGTTTTAAATAAGTAAAGACCGTTTACTATACAACTACCAATAAGATCAATTACAAAAATGTTCAAGCTTAAATAAATAAATTTAAATGCTAAACCCGAAAACTGGAACTTAAAGCACAATCATGAAAACAATTTGAAAATGATTGTATTTTAACAAAGCTCCAGCCGTTAAGAGCAAAAAAATATCAAATAAACGGAAAAATTTAAAAAAATGGTAAAAAAAATGAAAAAATAAATATAAATCAAAAGGTTACCGAAAGTAAAGCAGATACTCTGCTTTAAAACTTATGTACTTTTAAGTTCATAAAGTAAGGAGTATAAAATGAACATTTACAAATAATCTGGGAACTTTAAAAGTATTGATGAACCAAAAGAATGAATTTTCAAAATGAAACTAGTTTTATATAATATTAAATTTCAAATTTAAATTAAGAAAGTTAAAAGTATTCATATATAGAACTTAAAGGGATAATATTAGGTACATTATTTAAATATAAATTAATATCTTCAATTGTCTAAATTATGTTAATAAACTCTGGATTTTATATGTATTTTTTCAGCGTATTTCGGAGCGTGCCTTGGATGGTCTGAACAATTTGAAAACTTTGAATTTGAGGAATAATTTGCTGAAAAAAATTGACAATGGGCTGCTGCGTGGCACACCCGCGTTGCTGTCAATCAATGTGCAGGCCAACAAATTGGAAACACTGACGTTCTACACGTTTCAGCCAATTATGGACAATTTGGTCAACAGCACCAGTGAGTTGTTGGTGTCAGGTGAGTTGCGTTTTCTGCTTACACAATGCAAATGTAAACTTTGACAGCTCATTTGTGGCAGCAACAGGGGTGAAAGGTGGACTGGGGGGAGAACTAACTGATAAACTGACTAAATGACATGCAGCAACTGAACAAGTGATGCCAAAAACCTTGCAAGTTATTATAATTACACATACGCCACGTTGGCCAACTGGGCAAATGAGCTGAGCTCAGCTTTGTCTGTAAGGCTGGTCGAAAGGGGAAGGGAAGTGGAGGGGTATGAGAAAGAGGAAGAGAGGGAAACGAGGGTTGGGGCTACCATAAAGTTTTATGACAGCGCACACAGTGTGACCCGGGGTCTTGTAGGTTTTGTCTAAGCACACAATTAGCCAGCACACAGAGAAAAAGAGAGAGAGAGAGAACAGCGGAAGCAGAGGGAGAAAAGTGATACACACATATGCACACACACACACACACACACACTAAGAGATAGTGTGCGTGTTTGTTGGCTTCATTAAGGAAATGTCATATCGTCATTGCTCAAGTGTGCGCTTCCGTCGACACTTGCAAACGTGCGACAGTCTCTGAGAGAAAGACGGCAAGAGTAAATGAAAGAGTGAGTGCGAGTGAGTGAGTGGGAGGGTGAACATGTGTGTCTCTCACTCTGGCACTTTGTTAATTGCTTACGCTAGTGCCACAACTGGACCCAACTCGATCCAAATACTCGCTACAACTGACAACTGGCAACTGGCAACTGGCAACTGTTTGCCAGCGGCGTGCACAAAAACCAAATTAGTCATTAAAGTGCAATTTTGAAAGCGGCCAACGGCGTTCAAGCCACTCAACATAAATTCTCGCTCCTTCCAACTCTACTCTCCTCCCATCTCTCTCTCTCTTTCTCTCTCTTTGCCACACTTTATGTCGCAGCACTTGACTCCATTGCAAAACTCATAACAATAAAATATGTTTCCCGCAATGAAAATAGGCAGCAACACAGAAAGAGACAGAGAGAGTGTGTGTGTGTGTGTGTGCGTGTGTGTTTCTGGCCAAGTTAATAGCGCTGGCTATTAGCGTGTTGATTAGCCCAATTAAAAGGTAAATTAAAGTGAATTATTGAGTGCATCGGTATGTACATATTTTTGACGTGCTGTCATTTTTCCTGCTAATTTTAAATAGAGCACATCAATAAACAATTATAAAAATATTTTATTTGCCAATTATTATACACATCATTTTAAAATATCTAAACTTTTTGTCGTTAAGTGTTAAAAATTTGTACAGTGAACATTTAGGCCAAACCTTCAATTCAACTGTCAATATATATTTGTTTTCCACTCTAAGAAAATCATTTATTGGGGCAGCTACACTTTAATGAGTTATCGATAGAGAGTCTTGATACAACCTTAACTTTCAGTTTTAGCTATTAAATATTTTTTCTTAAGAAAATTCGTCTTCAAACCATCTCTGAATAAAAAGAGCGACCTTCACTTTCAAAGTGCCTATTAAAAAGTCTTTGATGATATGCCTTGTAATTACAGGGTATTCAAAGCGTTTGTCAAGGCTGCCTAATGACCTGCTGTTGCATCGCCTTGAAGAACAAACTCTCGTACACTTTCAGCCATTTTATTTTTAGCGTATTCCGCAATTAAGCATTGACGTAAACGCTGTGTAATCAGCGGCTGTAACAACAACAACAGCAACAGCAACAATAATAACAGTAATAATAAAACAAACAACAACAACAGTGCTTACAATAATAACAGTAACAGAAATAGTTAGAACGCCTTGGCCCAAGGAATACATTTAAATATTTAACAGCAGCCTTCAAAATCGCATTTCTCTTTCATTTAGCAAAGTTGCAGTCAACAAACACACACACACACACACACACACATGCACTATAAAATGGCAGTAACAAATGCAACTTAATTATCACACACACATAGACACACACACATCAGCTCACATGTGTCTGTGTGCGCAAGCGAAATTTTTGCTAATGGTTTGCCATTAGCATGACTCATTTAAGTCAAAACAAAAAAGTGCAGCATTGCAGGGTATGCTCGACTAAAAGCTACCCTTTCAAAATACAACATAAACCGTCTATCAGTTAAATAAAATAAAAAGAAATCGCCAGTTAGCAACAATTTCGTTTAATTTATAGTTTACCTTGCCCTTTAGACTCAGTTGCAAACTTACAGGGTATAAAGAGGCGACGTTGAACGACAGTAAGGCTGAGCGCATTGCCATACAAAAGTCGTGTTTGAAGTGTATGTGAATGGTAATTGCATTGAAGCTATGTGTACACACACACACACAGACACTTTCTCTCTCACACATACACACACACACACACACACATACAGTCACATGCAATGGCAGGCAGTCAGACATTTGTAAATTGGCTACAAATGACTTCAAATTGCTTTAAACTGCAAAATATTTTCGCTTGCCGAAAAGTTTTTAATTCATGTGCAGTGATTATGTACACACACACACCACACACACACCACACACACACGCATACCATTGCACACTTATACATACTCTGTTAACTTTGCATATTGCAACGTCAAATGGTTGATTAGAACGCTTCATGTTGGTCTCTCAGCATGTGTTTGCAAAAGTTAAATAGCAAAAATAATCATATATGTATGGAAAAAAAATATAATAATTCAATTTTTCCACTTTTCAACTTTTTGCTGACATTGCAAAGTTGGCTAAAAGCTTCTAATGAACCAAACACTTTCGCTAAATGAATGAATGCATCGGAACTGACTTTGAAGCAAGTTGAATAAGCGAATTAATGAGTTATAGAATAATAATTTCATACAAACATATCGGACAGACTTTAGAGAGCGTAATCAAATTAATTAGTTGAGCTTTAATGTGCTTTCATGGCAATTTTCAAATATAAAGGGAAAATAAAATGGATTATTATGAAATATGCTATTATTATCAAATTTTAGAGCTGAGCGTTGAAATGCTTTTATATATAAATAATAAGCAAATATTTTAAAGTGATTTATGAATATTATTGATTTAATTAAAGCTCACATTCATTTACAATATGAATTCATAAATATTTATAATTTTTTCATATTTGCTGATATAATTAATAAATTTCAAAAAGCTTAAATAAATGCCATTAATATTGCAAACACTTTAATACTTTAAGGACTAACAAATAAATGCACTAAGTGCATTTTATTTGCTGAATTACCTCAATCAAGCACTCAAAGCCACTGAAAACTTGCGCATCTTTGCCAAAATGCTTAAAAATTTGCTCAATTTGACGTATAACAAATTTATAAGTTCTCAAAAAAAAAAAGGAAAACAAAAAATAAGTAGACATTGAGAAGACGCCTAAAAGATGCAACACTTTTCGTTCATTGGGTGCAAGTGTTGACGCGTGAGGCAGGTCACTGCCAAGAGGAGGGAGAGGGGGTGGAGGAAGGGGAAGGGGGAATGAGATAGACAGACAGCAGTCAGGAGCAGCCTCAAGTGCATAAAAGCACATAAAAATTGCAAGAGAATTGCAGCGAACATGTGAGAAACGTCACCAGGAAGAGGATGAGGATGAGACGGAGAGGGAGAGAATGAGAATGAGAGCGAGGATGACTCGAAACAGACGTTGACGTTTTGGGTTAAGGATAAAGTTGCCACTGTGGCCATAAAACGTGCAACAGCAACTGCAGCGAGTCGTGGCCACATCACATGCCAAGTGACAACCATTTTGAAGCAGCTAAAGGGGTGTGAAGAGGGGGGGAGGGGGGAAGAGGAGAGGGGTGCTGGCCCAAAGTATTTGCCAACTGCGCGTCAACTAATCGAACGCCAGAATGAATTTTTGTGCAGTTATCCGGGGAGTTGGCAACGACAGCTGACGAAGAAGTTGGCCAAGTTTTGGCGTGCGAAGGTGTGCAACATTTTTGGACACTCCATGATTCGCTGAAGCAGCACAACTATTTGACAAATGCACATCAAGAGTTGAAGCTGCAAGCTACGCCTGAGCTAAGTGAAGAGAGTGAACTGAAGTGGCATCAACTGAGGGATTTCCATTAGCGCCAGGACAAATGATGTACATGAACCTTTACAGATTGCAAGCACATGCATCAACCAGTTAGCTACAGCAACAGAGACACAAACACAAACACAGATAGAGATAGAGAAAGAGACAGACAGTTAGATAGATAGTTGGATAGATAGATAGATAGATAGATAGTTAGATAGTTGGTAATCTTGGAGAGCGTCAAGCTTCGGCGAGCACGTTGTGATTTGTGGCAGACTTGACTTTTATGTAATTGGCATTGACAGGCAGCGAATGAAGCCAAAACTGATTGACAATCAGGGGAGGGGGAGAGGGCAGGACTTTTTTCCCACAATATCATTCATTTTGTGAAAATTTGTCAACGTATTGAAGCAGAGAATTTGTTGAAACTCAAACACTTTAGTTGAGCTGCTTTGAGTTGCTTTTTTGGGGTATTGAAATGCAGATAAAGTGGACACATATAGCCTGCTCTCTCTTTCTCTCTCTCTATCTCTCTCCCCTTCTCTCTCTTTCTCTCTCTTCTTCTTGCTGCTTCTTTTAAGCACATGCTGCCTGCATTTAAATGCCATTTGATGTCTGCGAGCCAAACACTGACCCTAAACAATACTCGAGTTTTGTCCTTTTGAAGACTTGTTGTGTAGGTGTGTGTCTGTACGTGTGTGTGTGTTGTTTGTTTGCTTGTCACATGGCCTGCTGTAGCCAGGGCTACAGCTGCACCTATGCCCACGTATTTTGTAAAAAATTTATAGGCACGCCCAGTGCTGTGGCATTTGTTTCAATTCCGTTGGACGACATTGCTGACCAGCAAACCACACAACGATCCACACACCTACACACCCACTGTGCCATACACATACACACACCCACTGTGCCACCCACATATGTGTGCCTGTTAGATCCTTGTTTATTTGTATGCGTCGCACGTTTTGTTTGTGCCGTCGCGCCTGTGAAAAGGACCTAGGACCATTTGAAATGCGAATGCTTTCAGTTTAAAGCCAATGCCTGTTTTTCCACATATTTGCCAACAGCAGCAGCAGCAACACTGGTAATAAATGCGACAACACTTGCACCCCAAAAGGTGCCCTTACCCTGCCTCCATTCTCTTTCCCATCCCCAACTCCAATCCCATCCCTATACCCCTATTTCTATACCAGTCCGAGTCCGAGTCCGTGTCCGTGTCCGGCTCAATTGGTTCGTTATGCGCTGTAGCTTGGATCCCAGTCGTTAGCTCGAATTGAATGGTTATTGTTTCGAAATATAAATAGGATTTCTAACAGATTTTTTTTTTATATTTTGCGCGACGCCTCTTCAAAGCCCCATATACATAGCATTCGCATGAAACTGACAGCTGAAAACTACAATTTGATTATTATTTTTTTTTTTTTTAAGTTTTTCTCTATTTCTGTTTTTTTTTTTCTGTCAAATGTTTTCCAGTTAATAAAGTTTTTCAGTTGGAACTCTATGAAATTTTCATACGCGCTAGTTGGAATTTTTTTTGATTTAACCCGCTTTTGAGCAATAACCTTTTTTGAACTGTCCACTCATTTTCCGTTTAAAAGTCATTGATCTGTGAAGTTAATGAATTTAATACTTGTGAAATTACTTTTATTTTATTATACCTAATCTTATCTTGAACAATCCTATCAAACTGTAAATTAAAATAAAAGTTAGACTTATTGTTTTCCATTTTCTTTGATTGAAGTTTAATTTTGCAACACTGTTCAGGGTTGTCATATCATTAAAGTGTCATATATGCTACTGCTTCGAGTTGTCATTATTTCGCACTTTGAAAGGAGACAGGGCTTCGTTTCTTCCTGATCCCATGGATTAACTTGGCATCATGTGGAAAGTAATCCCTGGATTGTTGTCGTATCCTGTACAAAAGGACACTGAATTAAACTTTCTATTGCCGGCTATTTTAGCTCATTTATAATGCATGCAATGTTGCTGCAGCTTAAAATTGCATTTGTTCGACAATAACAACCATATCAACAGCAACAACAACATCAACAACAACAGCAACTACAACGACGAGAACACAAACAACAATAAACAGGTATTAGGCACTGCGGCCGGAAGCGTGAATTTATTGAAAGGCATAAAAGGCGCCTACCAATTCCCCCCCCCCCCCCCCCCCCCCTCTCCACACCCCTCTTCCGCTGCATCATAGACGAAAAATGGTCGAGCAAATGATGTTGGGCCATAAACTGGACAAATGAGCATGTGACACGCACCCGAAATTGACTTTCGATAGTCAATGTCGACGGTGTCCTGTGCTGCTGTCCTGGCACATATCCTGGCAGCAAATCCTACTGATTGCTAACAATAAATCTATGGCTCAAAACATTGTGTTACATGTGCCTAACATACACACACACACACCTACAGTGAGACACAAACATATGCGCACACTAATAAGTTTTTTTTTTTTGCCATTTTGATTGCCCTGTGTTCAGCTTAGCAAACAAATTTTATATACATATTGTATAATTTGACACATACACACAGATACTCACAGACACACACACACACATGCTGTGACATGCATGCATAAGTAGCATTTCATTCTGTTTTTCAGTTCGTTTTCAGTTGCGTTCCATTTGCCAAACGCTGCATAAATCACTTGGCCATATTCCCAGCCCCAAAAAGTATGCTACACTCAATTGTTTAAGCACCCACACACAGCCAAAGAGTGGGAGAGAGACCACTATTAATATTTTAGAATTCAATTTCCGGCAACTTGACAACTCTGCCACTTTTCTTTTGACTATTAAAACTCCCTTTTTCTCTCGTTTCTGGCCATAAATTTAAAGACTTTTGTCTGTTGTCGCAATTAAACACAAAATTCATCGCTCATTTTACCTTCTTGTCTCATTGTTCGACAGTTGTCTGTGTGTGTGGCACTGTATGTGGCATGCCTTTAATTGTCTGTGGCAGCAACAATAGCAGCAGCAGCATCATTTTAATTACGCACCTTTCTATGCAACAGCAACAACAAAAACAACAACAACAGCAATTCAATTGAGTATAAACTCAAACTGCATTCATGAGACGCATACAAAAAATGAAAATGAAAACAACACACATACAGACATACACATATATATACTCTCTCTCACACGCACACACACATGCGATGCAACTGTGCAATTTGTTTGCGGCCATTTTGCCATGTATAATGAGAGCACACAACAATTTCCTTTCATGTCGCTTGACAAGACCCAGCGGCATTTCAACAACAACAACAACAGCAAGTAGAAGAAGCAGCTACATGTCTTTTTAAAGCCTATCCCCCCTCCCCTGCTGCCCTGCCTACCTACCCCCCTCCCTCCTTCCCTCACTCCATTCCCTTGCTTATTAAGTAGTTCAATTAAAACTTAAATGCACATTATTAATGAGTTTTTATTGTTTAATGTGCAAAACTTTTGTACGCCTTGCGGCCATTTTCTTGTCTCTCTCTCCCTCTTTCTTTAAGCTGTACATATGTATGTGTGTGTGTGTGTGTGCTGCTTGCATATTTTATAACATATTTCACCGCACCCATCAATTTTATAGCAAACTCTGTCAAGTCGCCTTTTGTGGCACAATTTTAAATCGCTGGAAATTAATTGTCATCATTATGCGGGGGATGACTGTATCGAATTGTAGGATTTCTACGCTGACTTTGTCATAGATTAGTTTTGGTGGCAGCAATTTCAAGCGCGTTGCTGACACTTTAAATTGTCAAATGTGCCAATTAAGCGATTAAAACAGCCGAGAAAATTCGTATCTTTTGACAGGCTAACTTACCAAAAACTAGAAGTATGCTTTAAGCCCTTTCCTTTGACTGAGCCTCGTTTGCCTTTGTCAGTTTTAACTGATGCCTAAACATTAACGCGCTTTATTAGCTAAATTTATTATAATCAGGCAGCAGCAGCAGCGAGTCATGCTCTTAACTGGTTTCAATTGCTTTCAGCTTGTTTGGCTTAGTGTCGCGACACAAAAGCCGTTGCATAGTTTCAGGCGTCGCCCCAAAAGTTTCCCAGATTTGGCAACGTAATGAAGCTTGTTTATAATTTATGCGCACTTAAAGGTGCGATGCCAAAGACAACGCATTAGGCGTGTTAATTTCCCCCATGTAAGCCAATCTTTGATACCCTCTCCAACCCCCTCCCCCCCTTCCCCTATATGTATGTGTGTGTATACTCCTCTGGGGGATTTAACTGGCAAACTGAGCGTAACTCACTTATTGTTGTTGTTGCTGTTATTTGGGCAACTCTCAAAGCTTTTGGCTTTGCTTTTAATACAAATTCATGGCTGTCATTGCAAGCACTTGATTTGCTACTGTGTGTGTGTGTGACTATGTGTGTGTGTGTGTGTGTGTGCGGTAATCTATCTTAATGTATGCACAGACAGGCAGACTGTCTGACTGACGGAGCTATTCACGGATTAACCTGCCGTCGATGTGTTTTCACCTGCGGTTTTTCGTCAGCCAACACACAAAATGCCTTTGATTATAGTTCATTTTAGCCAATCTCATGTTATTGTTGCTGTTGTTGCTGCTGTTGTTGTTATTGCCTTTTCGCGTATTACCCAATTTGGCAATGTGTGTTGAGAGCCAGTTTACGCTGTTGCCAACAAATAGGTGCTAAAGGGTTACATCAAGTTGAAAGCGGATAATGAGGGGCAGGATTATCTGAGGTCTTTGACTTTAGATTGTTTAAATGATAGAGAGCTAACACTTAAGATCGGTGAGATTAAAATTTAATTATTAAATATTAAAATCTACTATGGCCAATTCTTAGGAGAAGATAAAGTGAAGCTGATATCAATCTGTTTTAGAAACTATACCGTTTCAAAACAATGATTTAATAAATTCAAAAGATAAAAAGGAAATGTGTCTCTAATCGCAGAGCGTGCATAATTTTGGTATCTAGAAAAACAATAATTTTAATAAATAAATGCAAAGAAATTTCCTAGACCATTTAAAAAGTTACATGATTTAAATTTATATATTTTTAATGGCAATTTCATATCATTCAGTTAATAGTTACAAAGTTTAAAGAGCATACAATAATATTGGCTGTCTGAAGGACTTAATCAATTTGCACACTTTCTAATTAGTGCCACACTATGTGGCATGTGGCACCTGCTGCAACTGCAACTGCAATTGCAGAGCACTTTATCAATATATGCCGAGAAATGCGGCTCATTTATCTCATTTGCTATTACGAGTTAATATATTTGTCGTTAGGATTGTAATGAGAGCCGTAAGCTGTGTCAAAAACTCATTAGAGAGAGAGCAACGATTGAATGGACAGCAAACATAAATTGGCAAAAGCGACAAACATTTAATTGAATATTTTGGCCAAGTTATTGCAGCATGCGATAAAATGTATTGAGTGTCGCATTGACTCGGACCATCGATTAGTGCAGTGCAGTTGGCCATAAATAAGCAAAATCCCTCTCTCTTCCTCTCACTCTCTTACTCACTCCTCCCACTTTACAATATGTAATAATTTCAATTTACAATATGTCTATATATCGTATATATATGGCACTCACACACGATATCTTGGATGACAGCAGAGTCGCAGTCGCAAACGTGTTGGCATTGATGGATGACATTGGAATGGCATTGGCGATAGCTGTTTGAGCCCAGTTGAAAACGTCGTTATGTTGGCCGATCAAACGGACATTTGAGTGCACAATTTATGTCAGTTGGTTGTGTGATATATTGCCCCGTCTACAATACTATATACACACTATAATGTGCAGGAACTGTTAATAGACTCGCCTTTCACTCAGTTTTCACCTCAGGAGGAAAAAAAAAATGAATACTTGCCACTTGACTTGCCACAATCACAAACAACAACAGTCTCATTATTTATTTATATAATTTCGCTTTGTTGTTTCGTCGGTCAACCCTCGCTAAGGGAGTCACCCTCGCGGCCAATATTCACATATTTTATTAAATACAATTCAATAAAGAAAAAAAAACTTGAGGGTTCAACATTGCTGACTGTTGATGCGAAGGCTATTTTGGCAAGACATTAGGCAGCGAATTGGATGAAGCAACTAACATGTTGCTCTCAAGGGGAAGTCGGTTGTGGAGGGTGCAAAGGGGAGGGGGTTGTTATTATAGCTGTTGTTTAGTTGCTTTGCTTGTTATTGTTATGAGCGTTTGGATTGCTGTCTTTCCTTATTCTTTTTTTTATGCGATTTAGCATATAACAAACACATTACTAGCTCACCCTCTACCCTTGGCATGGACATGCCCCCTCCCTCTCCCCCTGCCCTGCCACTTCCCCTTCCCCCTGCTCTTCTCCATACCTCACTCTACTCAGCTGTGCAAATATTTTTGGCAAAAGGCAACTTAATGCTTAGCCGAAGGGCTAATGTTTATGAGTGTATGTGTACGTGCGTATGACTGTGTGCCTGTATATGTATTAGATATAAACCTATGTATGTGTGTGTGTGTGTACTTTAACGCGGTTGAGTGGTCATATTTGATCGGCGCGCTTGATTTTTTTTTTCCATTCATATATTTTATATGCTGCCCTCTTTCGCATTTGATTTTCTTTTTTGCAAAGTGATTTCAGCTTTTCCTTTTTTTTTCCCATTTTCCCGCAGTTATTGCTGCTGTAGTTGTTGTTGTTGTTGTTGTTGCGTCTGTGATTCGTCTTTGATTTGTTTATGCGATTTCATAAAATATTTATCCTCGAGCGTAGTTGTTAAATCGCCTGCAATGACTTTCCCTTTTGCCAGTCAGTCCAAATGCTATGAAAGTGGATGAAGGGAGTAGAGGAGGAGGGGAAGATACTGGGCGGAGAGTTGGGAGGGGAATGCGTTGCCTGAAGCGACATTCAGGCAACTGTCTGTCGAGTGTTTGATCTTCAGCCTGCTTATTTGACTTTACGCTCGATTGCCAAAAATAATTTGATATGAAAGAAATAAACTGTAATTGTTTGCTGATTGAAAGTCGCCATTTGCCATCAGCGTTCTGTTTGTTTATTACATTCTTTTTTTTAAATTTTTCACTCCATTTTAGCTAAAAATTTAACAAAATAAATGAGAAGAAAATGCGCAACATTAAAAGATTGCTTATAAAATGTTATTAAAATTACAAGCTGGAATTCAGCAAGGCGAAATAAAATCAGAAAGTAGAAAGCTGTGAAAAATCTTTACAAGTGATATAATTTTATGGCTTTCTCGCTGAGAAAATAAGAGAGCAACTACAACAACAACTGTAGCCAGGGTCCAGTCGCAGTTTCCATTCATTTGGCGTAATAAAAACATTCAATGAGCTGGCTGCCCCCAAAACTGACCCCAACTACAACATAAAGAAAATTGGCGAGAAAAGCGACGGCCATTGAAATGGCTTTCAATGGGGAAAACACACACACACACAAACACACACACATACACATACAGAACAAGAACAACAACAGCCAGTGCAGAGGGCGTGGCAAATAAAATAAAATAAAATAAAATAATATAAAAAGAGAAAAACCCATTTGATTTTGAATAAATTGAGTAAAGTTGCAGGACGCTTGAAAAAAAGGCAACAAAATTAAATATCTTCTTCACTATACAAGTGATTATACTGACCTCTCTTTTTTCTTATTCCCCCTCTCTCTCTCTCTCTCTCTCTCTCTTGCACTCGCTCTACGCACTGCGAAAAAGCGTGTGAAATCACGCACAGACCATAACAAGCCAGAAAACAAGCTAAATAAAAAAAAAGCTTCAACAAAAAATGCTACAACTCGAACGGAGGCTCATTAAACGAATGCGTTTCAAAAATAAACCATTCGAAGTCAGAAATAAATGGAAAAGGGGCGGGTAAAGTAAAAAATTCTATTGAAAGACTGAATACCCTTAAAAAAAACTGATAGCTAGAATTGGCTAACTATGAAAAATTTATCAAATTTATCAAGATCATTACTTGACCAATAAATTCGTGCTAAATTTATTTCAAATGGAAATTTTGTATTTTTTGGAAATTTTTTTCCTTCATTCGCCGTTTTTTATTTGTTTTAATTATGCAATTGATCCAAGTGATATTTTGATAATTTCTTCTCATTTTAAATTTAAATTTTGTTCATATGTAAGGAATTATTATTTTTGAAAATTTTATAGTCATTTTATACACAATCCTTTTTAATTTTATACGGTATCAAAATTTTGTTTTTGTTAAAATTTTAATGTTCTATTATTTCTAATATTCTAAAGGGAGAAAGATCGAGCGAGATTAAAGACAGTCTTCTCTGATAAAATACTTTTCATCTATTTAAACATATATACTATTTAAAATATTTATATTTTTTTTTAATATCAGAAGAGACAAAAAGAGAAAGAGAGAGAGTGAGAGCGAAAAAGATCCAGAGAAGAATGTTATATTATAAAATACCAAAAGAGAGTGAGAGTGCATAGACTGTTGGACTGTTGGACTGTTGGACTGAACAATGCTTGTTACCAACTGCTTTCTACTGCTGTTGATTCAGCTGCCACTTGGCCACACTCACACCCTCATTGGGCACTCCCAACTGGCCCGAACTAAAGGCAACTATACAAAGCGAAACTTTCGACTTCATTTGCATACATAGCGCTCTCCAGCAATGTAATAAAAAATGATAAAACTCTCCAGAGAGCGAGCGTAACATCAGCACACATATAAGAGAGAGAAAGAGAAAGAGAGAGAGAGGGAGAGGGAGAAAGTAGGAGAATGTGAGGCAACTCTCGCCAGTTGTGCTAACTGTGCTGTGTCCTGTTCCCTGGTGGCGTTAGCGGGTCACAAGCCGAGCCAAAGGCTCTGGCCAGGCCACAAACGAACCGGCTCCCCAGTTGCCACGTTGCCACGCTGCCACATTGCCCCCTCCTCCGCTGAGGCACGCTTTGCCCCTGCGTCCACTAAGGCAACCACCTAAAAATGAGCTGATTTCAAACAAAGCTGTGTTGGCGTCGACGTCGACGTCGACGGCGGTGGCGGTATTCATTGTGGCAACCAAGAGCCAAGAGCCTGGTCGGGATCCGGTCAGAAACAAAGGCGGTAACTAGGCCAGCATCTGTGCTGATTTGAGGTGTGGGCAGGCCAAAAGGGGAGAGGGGAGAGCGGAGTGGGGAGTGGGGAGTGGCAACTTTTGGCATCTGTGTGTTGATATTTCGAGTTGCCTCAAACCCCAATTTCGCGCATTTTCTTTGCGCTTTTCAATCTGCAGAAGCAACTGCCTGCCATGGGTTAAAGCCGGACCAGAAGCAGCGCCAAAAAAAGGAGCTGCCAACAAAATAAAAAAAAGAAAGCACACAGCGAAAAAGAAAAAAAATAAATAAAAGAAAAAACAGAAATTGCTCCCCTCCATCAACCAATTAAAGCAACGGACCTGCAATTTTTTGCCTCTCTTCCTTTTCTTTGTTCCTTTGTGTTTATGTGTGCGAAAGTGTGTATTTGTGTGTGTGTGAGTGTGTAGTGTTTTAAATTTAAAATAAATGTTTTTCTTTTTATGCCGTTGGGACCTCTTCAAGGACTTTGGGCTAATGAAATGCTATTTAGAGAGCACGCCAAGGCCACAACATGATGTATGACACCCACTGTCCCTGGGACCATTAAAGCTAAATACATCGATTCCAAGGGTCCGAAAAAGACGATGCTATGGGGAGGACAAAAAGAATGAGTGGGAGCGAGTCACTAAATATGTTTTCATTTAAATTAATTGATTTTGACAAAGCATTTTTGAAGTTTATGAGAACTACTTATTAAGTTTAATTGCACAAGATTTCTCAAGCAAGTTGTAAGTAGTATAAGGGAATCAAACTTGAGGAAATAAAGGTTCCAGCTCTGGTTCATGGGTTTTTTTACTTAAGATGCCATAAGAACTTGAGTACTTGAGATATAATACTTTGAAAACAAAAGTTATTTAAAGAAATTTGATCAACAAAATATGAAAAATCAAAGCTTACTAAACAAATTAATAGTTAAAGTTAAGTTTCAATTGTTTCTGTGTTCTTGAAAATATTCTATCCATATTATGTTAGATATTTAATTGTTTGACCAAAAGAAGAATTCCTGACACTTTCCTGTTTATCGTGTTATCATCGTTTCTATCGCAACTGTGAGCTGAATGTGCAACTGCAGCAAATGGAAATGACAACTAATTATGAATATGTTTCGACACATGAACTGCTCGACAAACAGACAGAGAAAGACTAACAAGGAAAGAGGGGGGGAGAGAGAGAGAGAGAGATTTAGACGGACGGACATTATTTGCATTAAAAGTGACCAAACAAAGTTGAGCTGAGTCTAATTTGGCTGCCTGCCTGTTGGCACAGCACACACACACACACACACACACACACACATACATACGTGAACTTATTCAAACAGTTAGTACTTGGAATTTACT
This sequence comes from Drosophila phalerata, assembly GCA_951394115.2. Taxonomy (NCBI): domain Eukaryota; kingdom Metazoa; phylum Arthropoda; class Insecta; order Diptera; family Drosophilidae; genus Drosophila; species Drosophila phalerata. Next base: position 34,533,629 of record OX596004.2, on the reverse strand, counting down.
AGTCAAAGGAACAGTGGAGTGGGGAGTGGAAAGGGGAAGGGTTCACATCCCCTTCGCTTGGACATTGCTATGAAAATGACAATAATAAAATTTAATGTGCACATAGACGCATATGCATGTCACTTATTCCTTGCCTCTGTATGCGTGTCTGTGTGTTAGTGTGTGTATGTAAATGTCCTCTGTTAACCGTAAAAACGTTTCCGACTTTTGCAGCAGCGCCAAAAACCAAAAAAAAAACCATAGAGAAAGATAGTAAGCTGCAACGTCATGTGGCAGGGAAGAGTTGAGAGTCATGTAGGACTGATGGACAGAAGGAGGGACAGAGGGGATATTAAAAGAGAGGGACACTTCAAGTCGAAGTTCGTTGCTTGCAAAATGAGTAGGACGTGTGTGTGTGTGTGTGTGTGTGTGTGTGTGTGTGTGTGTGTGTGTGTGTGCGTGTGTGTGTGTGTGTGAGTGTGTGTGAGTGTGTTGGAGTGTGTGCAGCAGACCAAAACACTTCCTACCGCTTTGGCCAAGTATCATTAAAAATATAAAAGTATTTTATGCACACATAGAGACAGAGACAGTGAGTGAGAGAGAGAGAGAGTGAGCTTGCTGCACATTAAGCTCGTCATATGACTAAAGTATCTATGTGTCCTTGTGACCGTGTGTGTGTGTGTGTGTAACCCTATATATACTTTATATATAGAGATATATCTATTTTTTCGAGCACATTGTCGTTGACTTTTTTGTTTTTTTGTAGCGTTCGCTCTTCCTCTTACTCTCTGGCAAGTCATTGTCATTTGGTCAGCTGCAAACAGCTGCCAGTTTTCAGTTATCCACCCCCTATCCCCATCCCCTACCGTCTACCTTCTCCTCCTTTATCACCAGACCAGGCTTTGTGTCGTGCCACTTCATTATCATGTTAATTTTGTTGTAATTTGCTTGCTAAATGTTGCCAAGTTGTCGTTGGCCATTTGGAACATTTTCCGGAGTCGCTTCTTTGCATATTTAACTTTATTTATGTTTTTTTCTTTTTTTTTTTTTTTTTTTGCATGTTTTCATATGGAAAATTAGAATTTTTTTTCAACTCTTACCCTTCTCTCTTTCGCTTTATACTTGACTTCTGCAGTTGCTCGACTAATTTGCCAACTATTTTCGCAACGAAAGTTTTCTTTTGTCATTTTGTGGCAACTTTTTGGGGCTTTGCCACACACACACACACACATATGCTCAGAGATAATATATGCAACGAATTATTGTCCCAATCATCGTTTTGCGGCCTTTAGATCCCTACCAATTGTTGCTTTATTATGCCCCTCTTCTCTCTTTCCTCTTCCATCCCAATTGGCCTA